>JADGJH010000029.1:0-40185 GCA_027596945.1 Physocladia obscura
TGAGTTTGAGATTGTCTGATTTTTGTATTTCTCTGCTTTGTGAGATGGATTGTTTTGATTTTGGTTTTGTTTTTTTTGTCTTATTTTCTTGTTTTGTTTCACTTGTTTGTCAAAAAAATTAAAAAGTTGTGAAAATATGAAGAAAATTTTGTTAGCTGCAAATGTGCTTGTTTATGATTTGGTTTGTTTTCGCGTGTTTCATTGTGTTTGGATTTGATAATGTTAATTTATAGGGGTTATTCCACTCGACTGAATATGAATCTCATTGGCGGACGTTGATAGAAAGCCAAAAAAGTCACGAACCTGTGGAAAGACTTGTTGGACTGAAAGCCATGATATTCACATCAAAATTCATCTCACGGACTCTAGTTGATTTATATATCCAAGCTGAATTAATTTCTACTCTGATCAATGCACTTAACAGCGAATCGGTTTTATTCATTTTTATCTTCTGTGTATTAAAATTAAAGAAAAAATCAGAGTTATTTGAATAGATGCGCCGCCGCAACGGCTTTGTCGGAGTCTCTTTGCTCTCTCGCAACTCCTTTTTCAACGAAAGATTTCAATGATGACGTGGAAAAATTCCCGATACCAATCCGAAAACACGCGTTTGTATCAATTTTCAGAAAGTTCCTCACTGTGTTTCCAGAAAATCCAGCCACACGGCCACAGCGCAGTTTTGCGCAATTGGAATTCACGCCTGCTGCGTTAACAACAGAACGCGTAACATACCTTTCAGCATTAGGAAAATTGATGCATGCGACAGTTCCAGAAACCACAGCGGCAGATTTTATTGCATACTTTGACACAATTATTTCACAGCTGGTGCGCAGATCGAGTAATATTTTGCTGAAAATTGCTGCAGTAAGATTACTAGCAACTTGTGTGCCTGTTACAAATGCCAATCGCTTGCGCATTGATAAAAAATTTCTTCCCGCCATGAAAATTTTGTCTGAGTTCTGCGTTGACTTGATAATTCCTGGTAGTGCGGATGGGATAAGGTCCAATCGATCAAGCAACGCAAAAATTACTGCTGAACCTATAAAAAATGCTGATATGGAAATTGTTGATGCAGTTGGTTCTTCAGGTGATTCACAGGTTGCTGCTGCCAGCAGCATTCCTGCTTCAGCGAATTCTGCTTCATATAAAATCAGTGGTCAAGCCAGCGAAGTTCTTCAAGGAATTTTGGAACAGGAGATTTCAAGATTTTGGAATGTTTGGTATCCAAAGGTAACTTGTACTATTTCGCAGACTGTTGTCTGTAGTTATAACATTTTTAACATTTTACAGCCTCAAGACTCTGAACTTCAGCTTTTAAGAAGTAATAGTGATGCAATTTCACACCTGTGTGATGGTTTCGCGACCAGGCGACTCCAATGGTTATCAAATTCTGAAAATTTCCTAAGGCCAGTTCATTTTCAGGATAATGGAAAATGCCTTGCACCTGAAATAGAATTTTTCAAAGGTTCAATCAATGCCGTTGCTAAGCGTTCAATAGCATTAAAATCGATTCCGCAAAATCTTGGTACCATTTGATATTCTAAAATTCAATAACTGTTTAACAAGAAATTCAGTCAACACACCAATTACCAGTGCGAAATCAAGAGCCGTAACCGAATATATTCCACCGTCGTTGTTTCATGAAGATCTATCAAAAGAATTTCTTGATTGTAGCCAATTGTCATTTAATTTAAATCCACCAACTATTGTTTTCAATCGATACCCCTTCTATAAAGAGTTATACATTCAAAATAAATCTACAACCCGCGATCTAGCATTTTTTTTGCAGGTATTGTTTTGTTGAAAAAAAATATATATTTATTTATGCAAAGTAATCATAATATTCAAGGCTTCCCCGGCAGAATTTTTTTCAGCAATGCCTTCCCATGGCAGAATCGATAAAGGCGAATCAATTAAAATTAAAATTTCTTTCACACCTCAGTCGCACAAACCTCGTAAAAATATTGAAATTCTCGGATTCATCCAGTTAAGGAGCTCTCAGGGGTTGACATTTGAGCGGTATTGCTTAAAAAAATATATATAATACTGACAGAAAGAAAGTGTGGGTTTGACTAACCAATTTTTTAGAATCGGTCTCAAAGCGTACAATACTCCAGTGCTCAAAATACTCCCAAACGCTGTTGATTTTGGTTTTTGTCCAAAAAACGAAACCCGTACTGCCACTATTATTATTCAAAATTTACTACCAATCGAATGCCCATGCATACTTTTAGTTTCACAGTTACAAATGGTTTCTGACCAAGACTCTGCTTTCGTTGTTCCGTTTCAATGGTCACAACCACTTTTGATGCCGAAAGAGACGCGGCACGTCAAAATACAATTTTGCCCATTAATTGACGGAGAATTTCAAGAAAAACTGAACATTTTTGCGATGGGTGGCAATTTGATTACGATAAATCTGAATGGATTTGGTGGCGCTTCTTTAAAAGTTTCCGAAACAAAAATTGACTTTGGACCAACCGATATCTTTTACAACTCTGTTTCGCGGCGGTTATTTCTTGAAAATAAGGATCCTCATCATGAATTGCCTGTTCGTTTTCAAAGTAGCACAAACGAAATTGATTTTAATTCTTCAAAAGAACTTATTTTGAGACCTGGCGAGTCGCGACATGTTGGTGTCTCATTTTTGTCTAGGCTAACTGGTTTACGCCAAGAGAATATTCGTATTTTTGCTCCAAATTCTATAGTTGCGATACTTCCGGTAGTGGCCACTTCAGGCCCACTAGTAACTATTCCGACTACAGAAGAGATTATATTTCCAGTAACTTTAATAGACCATGCATCAACAGTCTTCTTCCCCATTAGAAATTTAACCCAATCACATGCTCATTTACAACTTTTACTGCCATTAAACTCTCCATTTTCGCTACGAATGATGGAAGCAGATCCGACTATAAAGCAAACTTTCGACTTGAAGCAATTTGAAAGTCCAGACGCTTTTGGATTTAATGTCACAATATCTGCACACACAAATGCCGTATTAGAAATAGTGTTTTTATCATCTACGTGGGGCACCTTCAGAGCTCAGCTCACAACAACAACTATTAAGCCAAAAAAGATTCTTGTTGCTACAAATTTTCTTTCTGCTGTTGCAATCAATGATGTGTATATGATGCGTGAGAAGCCTTTGCTATCAATTCGAAAGTTTCTGTCAAGTCCGTCAAAAGAAACACCAACTGGTTTACTTGTGAAAAAAACTCTTGACGTCAGGCAAGTAGAGATGCGAACTAAGACATCTGAAGTTTTCGAACTTGATCCTCCAACTCAAACAATTTTCGGTTTCTCTCTCAAATCAAAGTCAGAAGATGTTTGGGAATATGTTACTTTGACAAACTTGTCGGGAAACGTACAGAATTATCAATTGGTCATTTCAGAAAGTTTTTACACCAATGTTCCGATTGACGGAGAATTAGAGGCTTTCACAAGCCTGGACATTCCGCTAAGATTTAATCCGAATATTCTGGCTATTGAATGCAACCGTGAAAATGAAGAAAAACTTGTTGTTGGACAAATTGCGGTTTTTGATGACGACAATGGGGTCGTTTCTTCAGGAATATTCGGAACTGTTGGAGATCTTGTCACTGTGGAAATTCGCAAAGGCACAGATGTTCTTCAATTTCCTTCTGCTCGAGTTATGGAGAAATTGACAAGAAAAATTATAGTCAGGAACAAGACTCCTTTAGATATTATTTGGGAAGGAAAAGCTGTTGGAGTCGCCAATAAACAAAAGTCACATGATTATGATGGTGTCAGTGTTTCAGAATGGTGTCCATTTGGTCTGACAGTCGCCAGGTAGTAACTGTAAAAGTTTAATGTATATACTAAAATTCTGTACTTTTCAAATAGAATAAATCTTAAACCATTTGATTATGCAACAATTGACATTCATTTTCAAGCTACTAGCAGTGGCCAATACAGTGGTCGCCTTGTGCACACCTATATTGATCCAATATATCACATTATTGGCAATGAATATCATAGAACTCGTTCCAAACGTGACTTAACTTCTGTGGAGTTTCAGTGTGAAGTTGGCGCAGCGGATGTTGAGTTAGACCAAGAACTTGTTAACTTTGGTGATATTTTAAACAGCGAAATCACGGAGAGGTCTCTGGCACTGACAAATCGACAAATGATTGACTCAAAGACATTAATGACTTTAACTTTCCCATTTACAATGGAAAAATTTAATCCAATCATTTCGAATCAGCAATCGTGTTCTTTAAATATAATTTTTCGCTCAGTAAAGCCAAAATTTTATAATTCATTTTTGTGGGTATGCACTGATTCAGGCACAAAAATGATCCCGATATTTGCGAATGCAGGATATGCAATGTTGAAAACAAATCTTGGACAGATTCTACGTGGTGAAATAGATGAAAGACAGGATATGCAAGACATTGATGAAAGCCATTTAATTGACTTCGGTTTTGTCGAAAAGTCATCTTCAAAAACGAAAATTCTTAGACTTACAAACACGGGAACATTTGAGCTCTTCATTAAAAATATCTCAACAAAAGATTCTATTCATGTAGTTTGGAAGCTATTAGAAGATTTTGAAGCCTCAAGGGCATCTACTATTCCCTTTTTCGAAAGCAGTCCTGAATATTGGGACTTAAAAGAAATTGATTGGGACGACTTTGATTTTACAATACATGAAGAGAAAGAAAATTGTACGAAAGTTGCCCAAGTTCAGCAAGTAGAACCAAAAAAGCCCATTAAAAAAAGAAAAGGAACCAAAGCTATTATTCCGAGCGCGATTGTAAATCAGCCTGCGACCGCATATAAACAGTTCCCAGTTAAATTGTCCCCTTTTCAAAGCTTATATTTAGCTTTAAGTTTTGGAGGCAGTGAAATGGTTTGTGAAATTTATGAATTTATTAAAAAATAAAGAAAATTGCAGGGATCATTTATTGACGTCATTGATATTGACGCTGATCGCAATTTCGGAGAGCCAGAATTGTTTCGCCTTTGTGTGCAGGGGAATATTCAGCCACCATTGACAATTTTGAATAAAAAGGTGGAATTTGGAAGCAAAGCAGTCCACAGTAAACATGTAGATGAAATTAAAATCAGAAACGAAGGATTATGCCCGCTTCGCTGGACATTGAAAAGTAAATCTATCTTTTATTCTCCGATGCTTAAGTATAACCCAGCACCACTGCCCAGAGAACTGGATTCAATTTTGAGTCCAGTGAGATTTTTTCCAAGCGATGGAGTTTTAGCTCCTGGGGCAGTACAGGCGATTGAAATCGTTTTCTGTCCAAATTTGCCACAGTATGAAATTTCAAATATTCTTCAATTAAAAACAGAAGAGTTTCATCAACAAGATATTTTGATTCACGGTATAGGGGCTAGTGGTAGAATTGTTTTGAATGAATCAAAGATTGACTTTGGGGTTTTACGAGTTGGGACGACAAAATCTTTCACCCTTAAACTTCATAATCAAGGGATTCTCCACACAAAATATTTTATTGAATGTGGGGACTATACTATCTTGGCAGATCCAGAAGAAGGAATTTTGGAAGGAAATGGCAAAATAGATTTGTCGGTGACGTTCAAACCAAAAACGGCTGGGAAAACAAGAACATTTTTGAAGATTACACCACATAGTGATGAAAGATATGATCTTTCTTCGATTTTCGTTCATATTAGCGGAACTGCATCATATCCCGATATTTCTGTTTTAACGAAATTAATCGATTTTGGAACAGCACTATTTGGTGCCGAAAATTCGAAGGCAGTCGTGATAGAAAATAAAGGTGCTGCTGATGCGGAAATAGTTTTTAGCTGCGCTCATCCTTCAATTAAACTCGAAGGTGGCGGTGCAGTAATATTACCAGCGAATTCAAAAAAAGATATTAAGCTGATATATATCCCTGAATTTATCGAAAAATTAAACATAAAAGCCTTTTTGCGATCATCTGATACAAGAGGGGACCATTTTATGATTCATTTGCGAGGCAGTGTCGGGGTTCCAAAAATTTTATTTCAACCAACAACAGCGATGAAAGAAATTGATTTTGGTGTTTGTGCAATTAAAGGAGTCCAAAAACGATTTTTTCATATGAAAAACGAAGGAAATATTAACCTTACGGTCTACATTAAAGTTGAAGTCGTTTCGATAATTTTGAATGAAAATGGAACAAAAAAGTACATAACCGTGAGTAAAACTCCGTTTACAGTGACCCCTCAAACCGTTGCCCTTCCTATTGGCGAAGAAATTGGTGTTTCAGTCAATTTTTCACCAGAAAAACTCGCAACTTATGAATATAAAATGGTTTGTATAATTGACAATATTTACCTCTTAACACGTTTTTTCAGGTCATAAAATACGATTTTCGCTCTATTTCGACATCTCTCAAAGGAACTGGAGGTCGTGCAATATTTCAAATAACATCTCCTCTCCGAAGATTGGATTTTGGGGTTTGCAGATTGAATCGCGTATTTAGAAAGGTTATTTCGGTTAAAAATACTGGAAATTTGGGAGTTGACTTTCATATTCGACCTGAAGGAGTATTGCCAGATTGGATTAACTTTGAAGGTACAAATATAATACAAATCAGTGAAGACTCAAATGATTGGACAAGAGATATGAATCAATTGGGTCTCAAAATACTTAATCCAGATGGATTTTGTCCAGCTTCAGACAAATCAGATATTATCATTGAGTATTTCCCTCAAACTGAAGCAGCAGTAAATATCAGGTTTCGAATTTACTTTGATGGAAATCACGAAGATATTGATATTTATGCATGCGCTGCAATACCAAAATTAACCCTTATGAGCTCCACAAATGAAAATCTCGTCTTAGATCCATCAAAAACTTCATTGTTTGACATCGGCGTTCATACAATCAACTCAGAGTATATTCACTCTTTAAAATTGGTGAATGACGGGGATTTTGCAGTTGATTATTTGATACAGCCCATCGGAATTCGAGAGTTTGACGTCTTTCCAATGCGTGGATACATCGAACCAGCAAGTTCGATCCTCTTGAAGGTCGTCTTTAATCCTACATCAGAATCCAAGTTTCAAATGTGCTTGAAAGTGTTGTGGGAAGGAACTCCTCTGAAATTGAATATTATTGGATCTGGTGGTGAGTATAAATGCTAACATTTTATTTATAACTATTTTTTTGAAAGGTATTGGCAAGCTCGAGGTTGTGTATTTAGATGAACGAGATACTCAAATTCGCTGTCTGGATTTCAACATGGTTCCGTTCCATTCATATGCAGAGAAAAGATTTTATTTGTGCAATATTGGATTGGTACCCATAGATGCTGATGTACATTCAAAAAATCCAGATTTCACTCTTACTCAAGTTGGAGAACCATTTTCGAATCAAAGGGGAATTAGCCGAATCAATCATAAAAAAGCTATTATGAACTGGTTTTCAAATATTTCAGTTTCATTACCGCCATCTACAGCTTTAGAAATTAGCGTTAAGTTCTTTTCCAAGTCCCCTACAACTGTTATCAATCAGGCCTTCATCAAATCTAAGTTTTGTGAGATGTTAGTTCCAATGCGCGGAAAGGGTGGAACGTTTGCTCTATCACACAAGGGTGATATCAGTTTTGGTGATATTGCAAGCAACTACACATTTTCAAGAAAAATTACTCTCATAAATTCCGGCTCTATTCCTGCAAATTTGACTTTAGAGTGGCTGATTGTTGGTCGTTCAGCTGAATCAGCATCCGCATATGTAAAACTGGTCGAAAATTATAGTAATACTGACCCCAGGTCAGGCTTTATAAGAATATCTTATTTTCAAGAAAACAAAATCAATGATCCAAACTACACGCTAACAGCAAAGGACTATTGGAAGATGCTATCTAAGATTGTGCACAAACCAGAAGCTATGGAATATACCTTGGCATCTCACAACAACATCTCTCTAGTCGAACGAGCAACACCAAACGATTCTATATCGGAGATTCTCTCTAAAGAGCCAGCAAATATACCCGGACAAAGACGAGGAAGGTTAAGGGGCTCGATATACGAAAGTTCTACTGCTTTTAACCGAGGATCATCGCGTTTAACTGGGGGCTTTGCAACAAAAAAGGCTGCAAACAATCACCTTACAAATTTGACAAAACGTCGCCAGACGTTCTTTCACCTTGTTTCGGTTTGTTTTTTAGACGTTGTGGAAAATTTATTCTTACAAATTTAAATCTAGACCACACAAGTTTCCAGTCAGTCAGCGGTCTTAACACCCGCGTTTCTAAAAGTTAGTCCGGAAACATGCCTGATACCAAGCTATGGGGAAGTTCATTTGACAGTTGAACTTAATTTACCAACTGAAGATACGTTCTTGGCAACTCTTGTGATAAAATCAGACGTGGCAAATACACCTCCTCATGAAATTCCATTAACAGCAACGCCAAAAATTGTTAGTATAATTTGCGATGATACTAGAATGTTAGATTACCATCGTCAACCGCTTGGAGAGTCAGAAACATTGATGAGAAATTTCACAAATGTTGGCCATAGAGATATTAATTTCCGAATAATAAATCCAAACAGTGCTCTTTCAGTTCTTCCTGGGCGCGGCACTTTAAAAATCGGACAAACTGTTGCAATTCAGTTTATTTTCAGGCCAACTGACGAGGGAATGCAAACTGGTGATATCATTTTCGAACCAGACTGTTCGCAGCATATTCGCTTGAAAATGAGTGGTGGGGGAGGGTTTGCAAAGGCTTCTTTGTCAAAATACAGAAGATTTGATTTTGGTCACTGCATGATTGGAAAAGATACTGAATCATTGCTTCCAATTACGAATGAAGGAAATGCAATCTTGCATTTGACTCGATTCACTCTTCACGAAACTGACACATTTTTTAAAGGTGCAGACTGGCCAACAGGAAGAATTTCATTGTTTCCTGGGCAATCATACAACCTTGCTCTTGTGTTCAATCCGCACGAAGAGAGTCCACTTCCCGGTCGCTTAGTTATTGGCACAATATCTGAATTTTGGGAAATTGAACTGATCGGGTTAGGTCGAGAGGCTGTTTTGATCATTTCAAAGCTATCGCTGGATTTTGCTGACTGTCTAATTGGAAACTCATACGAGCGGAAGCTGGGACTCAAAAATGTTGGAGATGTGAACTATCCAGTAACATTCAGTATGGACAAAGAATTTCCGGATTTGCAATTTATACCACCTTCATTAGTCATAAATCCATTTTCAGAAAATTATGTTCTGGTTTCGTATACTCCAACTTCATCTGTAAAAACGACAACAGCTATGACGGTCTCTTCACCATATTCTCGACATAATATTCCCATATCTCTGCACTCTGGGACAGCGACATTAGAATTTACTGCAAAGGAGCTTGATTTTGGTATGTTCGAGAGAGTTGAGAGGCCATCGGTAAAATTGGGGATCAAAAACGTGGGAACTGTAAAGACTTCTTTTACTGTCCGTGATTCCATAAAGCCGTCAATGTTTCAATTATCAAATGCAAAAGGCCTTCTTTTGCCAGGAAGGCAAGCGGAAATAACAGTGACGCACATCAAACATACTGTGTGTCAATTTGACGAAAAATTAATGGTGAAAAGTGATTTGGTCGAGAATTTTCATTTTATTCGTGTTATTGGACAGTGCGAAGAATCATTGCTCAAACCCGATGAATTTTCACTCTTAAATTTGGGAATTTGCCCTGTTCTGGATCCTACAACTAAAATTCTTGAGTTCAAAAACTATGGTCGTTTTCCTTTATCATTTGAGGTTAAATCAACATACCCACTTAAAGTTTTACCGTTAGTTGGATATGTTCTTGGCGGGGAATCAGCAAAAATTTCTATTTCTTGGAGTCCATCAGGAGCTTATGAGCTTCGCACGCAGTTAACTCTTGTTACAAATATCGGACACTATAATGTTATAGTACGAGGAAAAGCCACTTTTCCTGAACTATTTCTTAAAAATGTGTATTTAGGTTTGCTTTATTATTTACAGGAATTGTTTTATAATTATTTTCTTGAAAATTCCAGATTTTGGTGTTTGCGGCGTTGGATATCCGTATACCGAAAAACTTACCATGTTCAACAAAGGGAAAGTTCCTCTTCGATTTAATATACCACCTATGCGTGAAGCTAGTTATTCTGTATCTCAATCAACTGGATTTCTAAATGTAAAAGAATCAATAGATATTGATGTTGGTTTCAAACCGTCTGGAGTTGGTCGCTTTGCATATAGTTTCATTGTTGAATGTAAAGGGATCAGCTATAAAGAGGTTGTTGTTGTAGGAATTGGCGGAAATGCAAAATTAGATATAACACCATCAAACATAGAGTTGGGTAAGTACCGCTAAAATACTTGTCAATTTAAATAACTTAAAAGATCCTGAAAGGTCGAAGTCCTTGCGATTTGAGAGTATATCATGTCATAACACTCGCCAATGCTGGCGAAGTCGTTTTATATGTTGATTGGGATCATATCCCTGACGCACAAGAATCAAATTGCTCAATTCATTTGCCAGAGTCGTTAGTTATCATGCCAGGTCGAGCTGTTCGATGTATTTTTGGAGCTACTGCCCACAAAATTGGGCTAATATCAGGGAAGTTGGTAATAAAAACAAAAGAGCGCTCTTATGTTGTTCCTGTAACAGGTTTATTAAATAATTAATACTTAAAATTGTGTTTATTGAAATTTATTGCTATTTTGGCAGGTATTGGAGTTCGAATTTTGTTGACAGAAAAATCGCGACGAATTTTGGAGTCAGAAAATTTGCCAATTCTGACTCGAAAAGACCCATTTGAAAAAGAAATTAGCATTGAGAGCGTTGAATACTGGTTCAAGTTAAAATCTATGAAAAGATTGGCCACGGATCTTCAAATTGTTGAGTCGATTGCGGATCGAATGAAAGAAGCAAAAATACGTGAAACTTCACCTTCAATAGTCGAAATTGAAGAGCTGGACGATCATGAAGTGCCAACCATAGAAATTCAAAAAAATTCAAATGCAGTTCTCTTGGAAACGGCAGCTTTGCTTGAAACAATCGATGATTCAGAATATTTTCAAAAAGACAAAATTGACAGAATCGCTGAAAAAACCCCCCTACCTCCCATTACAACATCAAAAAATGAAAATCTTACAGGAAATATCAAAGATAAACTAGAAATCCAGCTGTTTAGTGCGGCAGGGGAAGTAGAGCCTGAAAAATCTTCCTTTTCAATCATTGCTGAACTGTCGTTTAATATGGATAACTCAGAAACTGTAGAAGAGGTTTTGTCCGATGAAGAATTGATTCCAGGACAAACGACTGAATCGAGTCCAATTACACTTGCAGATTCACATATTTCAACCCCGGAAGCATCAAAAAAAACGATATTTTCAAATGTGCCATCAGTTGTAAAAGAGCAAACACTGATTAAAGATAAAGCCGTTCTTTTTACAGAACTTCAAAAAACAAGAAAAAATGGTGCACGATTGGATTCCAAGCAAGTTGGTGAAATTTCTAGAAAGGTCTCTTTATTTTTTTTTTCTATTTCTGTTTTATTTTTTATTTTTTTTTAACCAATTGAAAAACAGTTCATTCATCTGAAACAAGAAGGATTTGATGAAAATAAGAAACTGGCTGAAGATGAGATCATTGAAGAAGTCATTCAATTTAGTACATTAGTGGTACGCTGATGTGATTTTCATATTGCATTTTATTTTATATAACCATATTTCAAAGATAATGGATATTGCAACTGAATATCTTACTGATCCTGTTGAATTTTTCTCGGAGATCAACCTGACCACTGTCTTGGCAAGACCAGCCCCCATTCCGACAGAAAGTGGAAATGAAAAAGGAAAACACAATTTATTGAATAGAGATAGTGGGAAAAAGTATAAAGAGTTTCCAAACGTTGTCAGGAATATGCGAAATGCAAAGACAGTTTCCTTTTTTCAATGAAAATAAATAAATAACTTATATTGTAAATAGGGAGAGTATTAAAAAGATCACGTTCAAGCAATTTGAGATTAATTCAACCATCATTTTGAGAAAATTTCACGAAATCTTTATTTGGGCCAAGAAACGCTCAAAACCATGCGACTTGGACTGATGATTCTGTTTCTTGGCCGAGCTTTGGCTCTGATGGCGGCAATTTGGATTGTGATGCTTACGTCATGGTTTGCCGTCAAAAGTTACAGTGAACTGGCCAGCAAGCGTAAAACCAATCCAACTCACAAAACCCTAACTGGTGGAACGCATCCATTTGGAAACTACACGAGCTTTCTATCAAAGATATTGGACACTGAAGTCAATCCAGATTTAGAACCACCGCCTCGTTTCAAAGAATGGATGCAACTTGCGGTGAGTTGCAATCGTTCGTTGTTAATCCTCCAAATGATCAATCAAATTCCAAAAACAGGAGAACCAAAACTGCCTTCTTGGTCTCGAAAATTACGCTCAAATTTATCGTGATCTTGCGCCATATCTTAAAGACAATACCCCCTTCAAGGCTCTCCAGGGCAACGTGGAAGGTGCAACAATGGGAGTACACCAAAACCAAGGCAAATTTACTGAGGGCCGTTCTCATATTTTTGAAGCTTTGGCGTCTCTTTTTGCGCCGCTTCCAGACTTTCGATACGCAATTAGTTTGAAATATGATGAGCCGCAAATCATTCCTTCTGAAACTTCCTCGGCTCCGTACAAATCACCAGAGGATGTTTTCGAAAACAGCCAATGTTTGCGAAGTCGACATGGCACACCGACTTCCGAAAATCGTATAAGCGAAACGACAGACAAGCTTGCTCATGGATTTTTTATGGGTCCTGACACGTTTCTCTCAAAAAACACAAAAACACCTCTCTTTTCCCAAGCGAAGACTGACTGTTATTGGGATTTAATGATTCCAATGAAGTACCACGATGAGATTCTGACGAAGGGAATTAAGAAAGACACGATTCTATGGGAAAATAAGAAAGACGTCTTATTTTGGCGTGGGTCATCAACTGGTGGAAAGTAAGACTTTAGTTCTAAAAATATACCTTCTAAACTACCTGCAGATATGATAACAACTATCCTTGGAGAAATTTTCATCGAACGAGATTACTTCAATGGGCTAAGTTGTTTGAAGAAAGGTACCCACGGAATGCTTTTGACGCTGGAAAGTCAGACCCGCCAATTTTGTCTCAAAGAAAAAATGACACTTCATTGTCATGGTTGGCCGTTGATATTGGCTTGTACACAGTTACACAGGCTTCCACTGATGTGTCTTCTCAGATTCAAAAAGAATATCCATTCCATGATTTTGTGACATTTGATCAAACGCTTAACTACAAATATCTTTTGGTTATTGATGGCAACAGTTGAGATGAACTATCAATCTACTTGTATTAAATTAAATTCTGATATATACTTACATAGCTTGGCCATCTCGAACGCCTCTTTATTTGAGCAGCAACAGCGTGATTCTTTTAAGCACTGTATTCACTGATTGGTTTATGTGGATGCTCGAACCCTACGTTCATTATGTTCCTGTAAAAATGGATTTGAGTGACCTGGAGGATCAACTCAGATGGTTGAGAAAGAATGATGGAAAAGCACAGCAAATTTCCCTGAATGCGAGACGTTTAATGGAACGAATTAACCGATTTGAACAAATGCAGTGCTATACTGGACTGATGATGCTAGAGTTCTATCGTATTTATCAGAACCACCAGAACGGCACTTTGCGAACAATTTGATGACATAATTTTCACTTTCTTTTTTGATATTTTTGAAATTCAAAAATGCTGTATCTTGCTTCTGCACACAAAGCATCCTCATCACTGGAAAGCGTTGCCATTAATTCACATGCCAATGGAACTGCAAATATTGCTGTCAAGTATTGTATTTAATTATGATAGGCAATCAAAAGGCACATGCAAACAAAAATAAACAGCAAGGGCACTCACATTCAGATTATCGGTATGGCGGCAACAGGGTTCGGTAGCGATCTTATTGCGCAAACATATGATATTCCTATCAACGGGCGAATTCGCGGAATTGCTGCAATTGGGGTAAATACACTATTCTATATTCCACTTTCAGTGATGATTTGCTAACGCAGTCAAATTTTCACAGGACGCAACGGACAACCGGCTGCTTTTCGTCACAGCGAAAGCCGCATGGGCCATCATTGACGTGTCGATGGCACTTTTGCCAAACTCAGACTCGAATGTAAACACAATCGTAAAAACGATTGCTCATGGCTCCCTTGCGCTGCGCACTGCCGCGCCATCCACCAGCTTCGACACTCCTCTTTGCACAATATTTAATACTCAAACTTTAACCACCACGGCTGTCTCCCACATTTTTCAAGGCTTTCTGTCTGTAATTGTCATTGCTGCAACATCCGCGAAACCACCACTCACCCTTTCTATCCGCATCAAAGAACTTGATATCTTGCATTTCGCTTTCTTGCAGACGCCATTGCAGCATCCAATTATTGCTATTCTTCACGAAACTGTCAACGGACTGCGTTTTATTGTAACGTACCAACTTCACGCGGCGATAGCGGAACTGACCACACCAAATGCAAGTATCAAATTTGGATGGTCCGAACCTATCGAAGTTTCAGCGTCGACACAACGCATTTCTTCGTTGCCAGGTTTCTTCTCCATTGAATATTGCTACACTTTATTCTTAAAACTACTCCTTCCTAGATGGTGGTTTGTTGGCTTTTGATGCAAATCGTATTGCTCTCTTCAGTAAAACTGGAACTCTGGTGTTTGAAACAGAGGCCGATGCTTTATTCACTGGAGTTTCTGCTTTTATTCCATCCACTGTCAAGGATGTTCTTGTCTCAGATTTTTTTGGCGGATTATATGCACTGAATATCGAAAATGGAAAATTAGATAAAATTGGAAACGTAGGTTTTCTAATTTGTAACTTAATCGCATTTTCTTTTTTTCAATAATCAAAAACAGACTTCTCAAGCAGCGACTTTAACCTTTTTGGATCCTTCGACTCTTTATTTGGGCTCTCATTCGGGGGACTCTTACATAATACAGTTTCCTAGTCTGGATCCTCGCGCTCAACCATTTACTATTGTGGAAACTTTCTTAAATATTGCACCAATTATTGATTTTACATTTATTGAGCCAACAGTGGCTGCGGCCGCTGGTCAAGGTCGGGTGATTGCATGTTGCGGCACTGAACGTGACGGTAGCTTAAGAGTTCTTACCAATGGTGTTGGAGTAACTGAATTATTCGAAATGCCTGATATTGAAGGTATTCGTGGAATCTGGGCCGGACATGGGGCAAATGGATGGGACGAGCTGCTTGTACTCTCATTTGTCGGAGAAACGAAGATTTTGTTATTCGATGAACGGGGTACTTGTGCGGAAGTTGATGATGATTATGATTGGGATTTTGCTGTCTCTGAAGAGACTTTGATATTTGGAAATGTGGCATTTGATCAGTTTTTGCAGGTTTCTTACTTTGTCTTTATTTATTTTTTCGTTTCCTTTCTAAGTTCTTGCTCAGGTTACTGCTAAAAGAATGATGTTGTTTGGCAGAGATGACAAAAAGCTGCGCCACGAGTGGATTTCTTCGAATGAGTCCCGAATCGTTCTGTGTACATTTAATTCAAGTCAAATTATAGCCGCTGTTGGTGGTAATTTAATTGTATATTTTGAAGTCGAAGATAGGGAAATAATAGTGAAAGGGTTTGTTTGCTATTATTTACTCTAGCAATATATTGAATTTTGAAGTCTATTATAAAATTGCCGTAACAGTCAGATCGAAACGGAAAACCAAGTTTCTTGTCTTGACATACCCCAAAGAGGTGTTTTGTCAAAAGATTCATCTCGTGCGGACTATTTTGCAGCAGGAATGTGGACAGACTCAATCATAAAAATTTTTTCAATATCGACATTATCACAAATCAAATCTGAACAAGTCAGCAGCAACTATCAGTTATTACGAAGTGTCAAATTTGCAAGGCTGGCTGAAACTTCGTACCTTCTTGTGGGACTTGGTGATGGGCAACTTGTTACTTTCACAATTGGTTCCTCAATCGATGGATCTGTTGTCCTGGCGAATCGCAAAAAATTAACTATTGGGACTCAACCGTTAAATCTTGAATTATTTAAAACGGCCGGAAAAAATTATGTGTTTTCAGCATCAGATATGCCTGCTGTTTTATACGCTTCGAACAATAATGAAAAGCTTCTGTGTTCTAATTTAAATTTAAAAGTGAGAGCAATTGTTGAACAATGCTAGAGTTATTTGTGTTTTCTAATTTCCTTTTTTTTCCTCCCTCAGGGTGTGTCAACAATATGCCAGTTTCGTTTACCGTCAAATCCAGATACTCTCGCCATTGCAACGTCAGAATCGCTGAAAATTGGAAGCCTGGAAAATATTCAAAAACTGCATGTTCAAACTATTCCTTTGGGAGAAACTCCGCGACGGATTATTCATCGCAGCGATAACACTCTGGGTGTGTTGACAAGTTTAATTAATTTTGAAGGTGGCAAAGATGAAGAAACAAATTTTTTGAGAGTTTTTGATGATACAACGTTTGACTGTGAGCTTTTTATTTATTTGAATTTTCAGTTTATTTAATTTTTTGCAATTTGATTTTTTATTCGTTCAGGTTTAGATTTTTTCAAGTTCAAAGAAATGGAAGTGGTTCAGTCCATATGTTCGTTAAATCTACCTGCTTCAGCCAGTGAAATGGTTGATGGACCATCCTTACAGCAGTTGTTAATTATTGGTACAGGGCTTGTGCCTTTTGGAATGAGCGAAGAACCAACACAGGGTAGAGTATGTGCGTTTGAATTCGATCGCAATACAAAAAAATTGGAGCTTGTAACAGCTTTTGAAACAAAAGGATGTGTTTTTGCAGTTTCCCAGTTGAAAGATGGCCTTATTGTTATCGCTGTAAGGAGTAAGGTTTGTTTGTAAACCCAGTTTTATGAAATGTGAAAGATCACTATTAAAATGCTTTACCTTTTTTTTATATACATTTTTATATTTTTATATATTCTTTTTTTTAGATACAAGTTTTGAAACTATCGTTTGACCAAGAATCAAATACATATGATTTTGCATCTGTTTGTGCTGGGGCAGGCTTTAATCAAGCGTTGTATCTCTCAGTTCAAGAAAATTTTATCACTGTTGGAGATTTGATGAAAAGTGCAACAGTTTTTGAATTCATTGACGGAAACGAAACTACATCTGCTAAACTTGTTGAATGCGCAAAAGATTATCTTCCGGCATGGACTACATGTGTACATGCAGTCAAAGAAAGCAGCTTGATTGTAGTTGGAGAAGCTGGAAACAATCTGTATACTTTGAAAAGGCAGAGTGAGGATATGATGCTTGAAGACGAAAAAAGGCGGCTGGAGCTTGTTGGTGTTTTTCATTTGGGAGAGTCTGTGAACGTGATTAAAAATGGTAATGTGCATTTATTTATCATTAATGCTTCTAATAATTGACTATTTGATACTACAATGATGTTTCCAGGATCACTGGCAATGAGTAATGGACAAGAACAGCAAAGTCCAATGCGCTCAAGTAGTATGCTGTTTTGTACTGTTGATGGTCAATTTGGAACCATCATCAATCTTGAAGCGGAAAAGTTCAAAATTCTCAGCTCTCTTCAATCGAATTTAGAAAGGCATCTTATACCAGTTGGAAATTTAGATTATGCAGAGTATGTTCAGTTCTTTTTCTTGAGTTTGAAAGAATTAATAATTTATCCAAAGATGGCGGGCATTTACTTCGGACAAGAGAAAACAGGAAGCCGTGGGATATATTGATGGAGATTTTGTACAACAGTTTGCAGCACTGAGTGAGTTGGAGATGAGTGTTGTGTTTGATGGTGTGAAAAACGGCGGAGTGAAGGTGGACGCAGAAAGTATTGAGAGTGTTCTTTCACTTTTGGAAGAAATGGCCCTCTGATTTATGAAAAAAAAAAAAAAAGATGGAATATCCGCAATTTCGTACAGCGGTGGAGGCGTTGTACAATGCACTTAGCACTGCGCAAACACAGGCAGATGCGCAGTCAACCCTCATGCGTGTTGTTAACGAAAGTCCCAATGCCTGCGACTTGGGCCGAGCTGCTCTTCGTGACGAGGTAGTGAAGCTGTAATGTAATTATTCATTCTCTGGTATATTCGAATCGAATCTATTCACTTCTAGAACCCGCAAGTCCGCTTTTTTGGCGCCCTGACTCTCAACCTGATTCTCTTGCGGTATTCTTTTTTTATAGCGGATTGGATATTATATTGTATGCTGATGTTGATATTTAGCGAGCCTGGACCCCCTGCGGAGACATATTTGTCGATTCAACATGCTCTTCTTGAAACTCTCGCGTCTGAAAACTTCCCTTTTGTTGCAACGAAAATATGTGTTGCGGTATGACTCAAACCAAGCCGTCAAAAAAAAAAAAAAAAAAATTCGAAGAAATAAAATCCGCATTATCATCAGATCACTTCCCTCGCATTCAAAGCAATTCCTTCGAGCTCCTGGCCGAGGCCTATTTTGTCTCTTCATTCTCTATTTCTTTCTCCAGAATCTCCGAACTCGCGTACTATTTCAGCACCAAAAATATTACTTTCATTGTACACCGTATTTGCCCAAGAGCTTGCATCGTATTCTTTTGGCATTCCTGCGCATCGTGTATCTGTTTTCGAAAGTGTGCGCTCTGATATTTCGAAAGTTATTTTGTTAATTGAGCAAGTTTTGGGGGCTGACTTGGCTATTGATGCTGGTAGTGCTGACCAGACTCTTGTAGATTTAAAGTTAGAAGCTTTGAAATGCGTTTTAGCTTGGTGCGGCATTGAGAAAGGGATTCCTGCTGAGTATGTTTTTTCAACGGAAATTGCAAAATTTTATTGCTAAACCTCTCGTTTCAGCTCAATGCCTAGAATACTTTCACTTGTGACAGCTCATTTGCAATTCCAGCAAACTTTTCAAACTTCTTGCCAAGTTTTGGCAGATCTTTTAACGTTTAAGGATTTGCTTGCTTACGAAAAAACAATTTGCGATGGTCTTATTCCTGTGGTTACGAACGGAATCATATATAATGAATTTCGCCGCTGTTTAGAAGGTTGAAAATAATTATTTTTTTTCCAAACTAAAGCACTCCGTTTACAGAGAAAGATGTCGAAACTGCACATGCATTTTGTACTTTGGTTTCCCAAATCGGAGAATCATTTCCAAAATATGTTGTCAAAAATCTCACAGGCGCTTCGACTCCTACACTACATCTCGTTGAAATGGTACTCGCATTCACTGGATTTCCTGGATATTATGGCGTTGATGAAGACCTTACACATATTCCAGATCAATTTTGGTACGAAATACAAGAAACTTTGATAGACGATACTGTTATACCCATGCAAAAAACCTCCATTGCTACTTCTGAAACGCGCCCAGATTTGACAACTGATCCTGTCACACACGAGCCTGTTATTCATGGCGATGGGATTGGGTTCGACGGCACGAGAATCGCTACTCGATTTTTAAGTCGAAGTTCAACTTTAGGCGGCTGGGATATGAGTGGATTTCCGGATGGAGCTGTTGATCGCATTTGGAGTATTTCACGCGAAATTTTTAGCACGTTAGTCAAGGTACTATGTGTTAAAGTTGCTCGACCTTCCGAAAAGGTTCTTTTTAGCTGGGATTTAGGTTTGCGACATCCTTTTTTTTTCTTTTTTCTTTTCTTTGTTTGTTTATTGTTTGCTTTTTGAAGATTTGAGAGAAAAGTTTCGCGTTTATAGGCATGATAAGTCTGAAGTTTTACTGTCATGCCATCGCATACTTGGCGGTGTGATGTACGATATTTTGGTTCCGATTGCGGTTCGGCAAATTTCTGAAATTCGGGAGGGACTCGGAGAAGATGGGCAGGTATTGAGATTCATTTATTTGCATAATCTAAACTTTTTTTTCGAACAAAGGCACTTGAAGCAACTCTATTTTGTATCAAATCTATCGCTGAAGAGGTTCATTTGAATAATACCCCACAGCTACACACAGTTTTTGGCAATCTGATCATGGGACAAATCGCATCATTTCCTCCGCTATTTTGGAGAATTCGATTAACTTTTTGCTTGGTTATTGGGGAAGCCAGACATCCATATTGGCTGAACAAAAACCCTCAATATCTGCTGCCTGTAATCACGTTTTTAATGAATTCTTTGAATGTTTCTCCTCATGTTACGACGGCCGCAATTCACGCCCTGGAGCAAGTTTGCTCAACATGCCGCAAACAATTGGGACATGTTGCAAAAGATATGCTGGATGCATGGGAACGGTTAAAAAACGGATTAGCAGTTAGTATACCTTTGAATATTTCTACCTTTTTCTATTATTTTTTTTAATCATTCGTTTTTTATTTATAGAGTATTGACCGGATTCGTCTTATTCGCGCAGTTTCCTCAATTTTGGAACCGCTGACTCCGCAGGATCAACTGCCTCATCTAATGAGATTGACTGGATCGATGGTTTCAGAAATCCGTGCAAATTTGTCTTTCCTTGCGGCATCTCCTGCATTGCTCTCCCAGCCTGCTGAAGTGGAAGTTGCAGAGAGAATGTTGATCCGCGATCTGTTGCGCCTTTTAAATGGAATCTGCCAGGGTATTCGAAGCAGTGAAGACGGTGGAGTTGGTAGTGACGACGATGAAATTTCAGCGATGTCGCAACAGGAAATTTTCGTGGATGTGGACACGTTTGATATTGATAGCATTGATATAACAATGAAGACAAATCTGATGCAATTGAGTGATGTTGTGTGGGAAACTATTGGAGCAGTTTTCCAAGTATTTCAACAAGACGAAGAGACTATTGATGTGTGTTTGTGTTGAATGAATTTTATGACTTTGTTAACTCTTTTTTTATTATTATTATTATTATTTAAAGATCGCTTGTGGGCTGATCATTATGACTCTTGATACAAATATTCCCGTCATGTTCACGCCAAATCCAACGCGACTGGCGACATTATTAATACAGTCATTCTCAGCAAACAAATTTCCAATAATTCTGCGCGCTGTAAATATTTTAATACAATCCGTTCGAGTATCGATTCCTAACGCACCCAGTAGTACATCCATATCGAACCAGACCATTCTTGTTGTTGGCTCTAAGGCTGTAGTTCGCGAATGGGTGTCAGCGCGTGTGCGTGAAATTAATGAAATCACATTCCAATTACTTATTAATGATGGAGGTATGAATGAGCGACCAGACCTGATTGAATATTACTTCAAGCTTTTGACAAAAGTTCTGGATCGACATCCCTGGGCGCTTATCCAATTACCTCAAGAACACCAAAATATTATATTTGGGACCCTACTTCATACCGGAATGGCGTTGAATGAACGGGCATCGTGCACAGCTGTCTTTGACTTTGTAAGAGATCTTGTTTCGTTCAAGAATGCTTCGGAGATGCGTGTCCTTGTGCGCGGAAAAAAGAGGGCATCTGCAATGCAGGCAGAGAGTGAAGATGCTGTGGAAGCTGCTCAGTGCAAAGAACTTCTGAATGGAGCTGTTCGATCGATCGGAGTGAATGTTGTTCAAGTTTTGTTTGCAGTAAGGATATCTGCTTATTGTTTGTGAAAATTGATCGATTAATTTTTTTTCTTCTTTTTTTTTCCCCTTAACTTCTCCCAAAAAGGATATTGGATCTGGTTTGCCTACTTCAATGTGGCCAATGATTGCAGATTTGTTGCACAGAATTATTCATTATTTTCCAAACGAAGCCAAAGGATGGGTTATTACGTGTTTGCAAGTTGATGGATTTCCAACAAAATATTGTACTAAAACTGACAAGGAGGATTTTGTAAAAGGCATGATGGTGTAAGTTGTGCTGATTTCACAAAATGTAAATGATATTTTTAAATTGCTCAGTGCTCAAATGAAGGCTTTCAAAGATCTCGTAAAGAAATTTGGATTGAAATGTCGCAATTTGCAGGACACGTCGTATGGATCTGCCATTCGAGTTTACTAGATAATTTTTGGAAATGAATGATCGATAAATTTTTTCTACAAAAAATTTTTTATACATTTTTATTAAAAACTCCGATAAACGGACTGAGCAAAGGGATTGCTTTTTGGTGCAAATGATTGAAATTGTTGGTTTTGTTGCAAAATGGCTGAATTTTGAATATTTGACTGGTTATAATACATCAGAGGTGACTGGAAACGCGTTTGATTTGGTGAATAATATTCATCCTCATTAGGTCGTTTTCGTGACTTCACTGGAGAAATGAATTCATATCCGGGTCTGTTTGTAAATTCACAGTTTCGTTGCATACCACCATAATATACTGAAGTTGGATTCGTGGGAAATGAATGCATAAGCTGACGAGGTGGAATTGAATGAATGCTTGTAGCAGGGGCAAATGAATGAACAAGCTGATTTGACGGAGCTGTCTGAACAAAAGAACTTGCTGTACGAACAATTAAGCTTGAGGGTGTTGGTGGAGCATAAGTATTTGAAAATGAGTTCGCTGAATGGTGATAGTGATCATGAAGATTAACATATCCGTTGAACTCGCTTTGATTGATATTCGACTCTTGTCGTGGCACTTTAAATCCATAAATTACCCCTCCAGTATTGCTGCCATTTGTAATTTCTCCGAACGCATGGCGTGCAACTGCTTTCAAGCTTTCCTCTTTTCTAGCTTTTTTTGCAATTGCATCTTCAGAAACATACTTTTCCAAGTCAATAGATTCTGCAAGCAACGCAATCAAATCAATTGACGAATTTGTTAACAAATATTGTAACGACTCGCTGTCAGTTGGAGTGCAGAAAAGGCTTTGTTCATTTTCGGCTACGGTTATAGCTACGGTGGAGGTGGAGGCGGATGCGGTGGTGCGTTGGCCACTGTACATATTTATCACATCTTCACGTGCGTAATAGCTGATGACACGGTAGCGCAAGCCGTCCGAACCTTTGAGTGTGATAGTGCGTTTTGTGAGGCCATCTGGAACTAGCCGTGTATTTTGCTTGAGGGTTTTCACGCTGTACGTTGGTTCAAGACCTGGGATGCGAGCATCAAGGATGTGCGTTGGTTTCGCTTTGCGAGGTTCTGGGGCTTGATGCGTTGTTTCAACTTCTCTATTTCAGGTTACAAGTCAGCAAAATAATAAAAAGAAGGGAGTGGCGGAAGAAATAAGAATGCAAGTAGTTGCGTATTAACCTGTACAAAAGAAATGCTCCGTGTGCTCGAGAAGGAGACCAATGGCGACCATCCTTGGCAATGAAAAGTCATTTTATTTTATATTCAAAATTCAAAAAAAATTTTGAATTACTGACCCTCCATCTCCTTGCGCTTTCTTCAAAAACTATTACTGAGCCGCTGCGAATAGGAAGGGTCTCGGACGGTTCCACTCGATGTTTATCCATTGAAAGCAAATGACCACGTATGCATGCCTCCACAAGAAGAATGGCATCAATTGGTTCCTTCACAAATCCAAAAAAGGTTTCATGAGAATGTGCGGCAGATATTTCGGTATCTTGAGTTATTTTCGTGCTGATGTCAGAATTTGGGGTTGGGTTTTTCCCAATGTCGCTATTGGCAATTGGATATTGAATGTGCTCAGAGTCGTTTTTGTCAACAAGATCAGCGATAGAAATTCTCATCGGAATTTTTAGAATTGGCGCAGCAGATAAATCAGACACAGGCGAAGCTTCGTTGCGCTTGAATTGATGTGGCGGCGATAAAATGCGAATTCCTGATGTAAGTGTTGGTGCGGGGGTCGTTGACAAGGACGTTAAGCCGTTCATAATGTTTTTCATTGTTTTTTGTTTGTACTTCAGGATTTTGATGCTCTTCCTGATGTAGAATTCGGTTCGGGAATAAAGCCGCACTTCTGCTTTGAAACACAGATCAGGTCGTCTGTACGGAAGGTTTTTTTTTTCGTGAAAGCAAATTTTTGTTTATGGCAGCCAAGAAATTTGGCAGCCAAGACATTTCCAACTTCCGAATAATATGCCAAGGAATGAGAAAGGAGCTTCCTTGACGCGTTCTCCTCAATGGATACGCATAATTATGCTGGCGATTATTCACCTAACTGCCCAACATTTGTAACATGTTCTGATAAACAGGTTTTGAAAAAGTGGTGATATCCAGTCGTAAGATCTCCAACAGAGAAACGGTCAAGAACGTGTGATACTATTAATTTATAGCTCTTATATATTGACAAGGTAATGATTGTGTTTTGATGTTGATCAAGCAGCTTTGGACTTCAAAATTTTTTTCGGCTGATGAAACTAGTTGTCAACAATATCCGAATCAAGCGTTTTTCTTTCGACGTACTTGCATCATTGCAATAATAAATAGCAAGCTTTAATGATAATATTCCCTGCTCTGTACTAAACTCTGATTTAGTTGTTTTTCTTTTTTTTTTCAAATTTTTTTGTAATTTTTTTTTTGGTTTTAATTTTTTTCTTGGAGTTCATCTCAGACCTATTATCGCTGAATTTTTCTCTGGAATTCTTGCTGCGTATGCTGGCAATTCTTTGCGCATTTTTAATTTTAGAGGGCACGCTGTTAAACAACAATAAAGATATCCCAAACCCTCCACTTTCCAGTTTTGGTCTCTGGCAGCACGGCTCTGCCATTTTCAACTCATCGAAAGCATATGGCTCCTGTTTCCCATATTGAACAAGAATTCGAAGTGATCACACTTGCTGAACTATCTCTAAAACACTGGGTCCGGCATAACCGTAGAATAGGACAGCTGAATGTCCAAAAAAGTGAAGATTTTTTTGAAAGGTTGCGACATTTGTGGTTCATTAAGGCCATTTCTTCAGTTCAAAGTTTAATTTGATTATGTTGATTATCCCGTTTTTGTGTGATTTTATTTATTTTTGATATGCACGCCATTGTCAGCATTAGTTCCTGTACCACAGCAAACTATTCCATAGCGGTTGCTTTCTTTTTTTTTTTTTTGCAAGAATGCAATAAAATAACTATTGGTGGCTGAAATTTTTTTGTTTGTTGTGGTTGTTGTGGACAATCAACTGAGGAGGAGCAGCAACTCTCATGTCGACAACCGCTCGGTCACGTGGCGGAACTGTCGACCAGGGAATGCATCCTGTGCCGTTCACATTCAGTTATGATGGTAGGGCGGGCGGAAATAATAGCGGCCTGGGACTGGGTTTGGGTGAGTCGGGTTTGGATTTGGGTGGCGGAAAACTGGTGGCAATGTTCGGCAACAGCGTGTCTCTGTACGAACGCCCCTGCCGCAGAGCCAAATTCAACATAAACTACGAGCAGCCGGAAGATGAAGATGACCAAAGCATCACGTCAATCGATGATGACACAACCAATGTGCGCTTTTTTGCGTCGCGGCGCTTGAAGCTATTCCGGCGCGGCAGTGTTAGCAATGTTAATGCTAACAGTAATAGTAATGATGGTTGTGGTGCTGTTCATCGTAGCGCACCAAATGAATCAAAGAGATGTACTAACAGAGATTTGGATTCCCTGACAGATGCAGTGAGTCTCTTTTTTTTGCCGCTTTCTTCTCAACTTTCTTTAAATCCGTGACAAAGGTCAAGCGCATCAAGTTTTTCTCAGAGTCTCTTGTATTTTTCAATTCTGAAGAAGCTCCACAATCATTATCAAAGCAACCCCATTCTGTCAAAAAACTTCGTGAATCTCCACCCCTTCTACCCGAATCTTTTGCGAATCCAATTGACCAACTAAAATTAAGTTTCCAGCCCCGGGCGCCATCTGTTGAATTTCAAATCATCTCTTCCACTAGTCATGGCACTATATCTACTGTTCCATTCAAGTCAACTGTTCCCATCACGTTTGAAACTGTCTCCGTTATTCCTCACCACTATTCACGCGTCCTGTCATGTGTAAAACTTCGTCTCGTATTTCTTGTTGAGAATATTCATCCGAAAAAAATCGTCACTGTATGCTACACAACAAATGGTTGGGACTCGCACACAGTATCCAAACGTGCACGACGTGATGCCAACTTATACGAAAATACACTCGAAAGATTCTGCGTTGAAATTGATTGCTCCCCAACTTTTGGATCGGAGCTTTACACGCAACAACAGCAGCAAGAAGAAATTTACAATTCGCCACGGTTAGTATCCGAAACAATAATGCAGGTTGAGTTTTCTGTGACCTGTTTGATGAACAATGTTGAATATTGTAATAACCGTAATGGATTGAATCACGTTGTGCTTGTTGGAATCCGCGAGTCTTTTCCGTCGCCAGTGTTTCCGTCTATATCACTATCATCAGCTTCAACACCGCCGCAGTCAATATTATCGGAAGTCTCATTGAAGCGTACACGCGGTGTGTTGGATTCTGAGACCCAACTGTATGCGAAACACCGGGCCACTATGTTTGCTCTTGAAGTTGGTCAGGCGATGGCGAATGAAGCAAAACGAATTGATGCAGAATTTAGAATAACGGGGAAGGAACAAAAACAACAACAGCAGCAGCAACAACAACAGCGGCCTAGTAGCAGTTCAAAAGCTTCTCTAAAATTAGAACCATTGAATGCAGTTGTACCTTTTACAATTGCCAATCCTGTTTTGGAAGAATCTTTTAAATCCCTTAAATCTCCGTCAGGATACGAATCTCCGTTTAAATCACCTTCAGTATCAAAAAAATTGTGGAGGGCGACCCGAATTAGTTTTGGTTTAAGGCTCAAGTGAGGGAAAGAGTTCTCTCTACTCTCTAACTATTTTTATTTCTTAACTCTCTCGTTACTCTCCGTCCTCTCCCCCCCCCTCTTTTTTTAATTTTATTCTCTCTCCTCACTCTTCTCGAGCAAAAAAGGAAAAATCCACTCTACCCTCTATGCTATAGCTGACTTTGCTTAATGCAAAAAACTCTTTTTCTAATTCTGATTGGTCAAATATATAACATATCTGGCACCTCCTACTCAATTTTTTTTTTGTTTAGTGGTTGAAACTTGTTTTATTAGACTTCCTGATTTTTGAGAACTTGTGCCAAATATAAAACGCAGTGGTAATTGCTGTAATATTCTAAATTGTTTATTTTCAAAAATTCAAGGATGACCTTCGCATAGAACCCCAAATTTGGGTCAACTCAGCACTGCTTTTTTTTGACAACTGGTTTCCATCAATAATTTGCTTGCATTGGTCAAGCGCCAGTTCCACAGACATTCGTTGTCGAATGAGCGTCAAATATGGCCACGTTGATTTTTCACCCTTTAAAATCCAATACCGCAATGCATCTCGACTGGGATTCGAAAATACTCGCCAAAGGTCCTGATTTTTCAATTTGAAAAAATGTAAAATTTAAAAAGAAATAAAAGAAAAGAAAAAAGATACCTCTGTTGTTAAAGCAGGTGTTATAGTGACATTCCCTAAAAATTTTTGCGAAAAGATTGCAGAAATAGGTTGCGGAACGAAACCGAAATGTGCCAATTGTAGAATTCTATGGCGAAATTCTGCGAACATCAACGCAAAGATTGGATCGAAAAAGCTTGATTTTCGATGCTGCAAGCCTTTTGGTATAAAAGGTGTCGCTAGCGGTGATGATTGGGACACAATGAAATGATTCACGTTAAAAAGCTCGGCCAAACGTGTTTCAGGTGAATCGCTTTTATTTCGTTTTTTTATTTTTCGTTCGTTTGTTTTCTTTTTTTTAATTTTTAATTTTGGTTTACCATTCATGAGATTCATTAGCCTCAGTCCATTTTACATCTATATTTTTAATATAAATTTAAAATAAAAAATATTTAAAAAAAGATAAACAATTAAAAAAATAACGCCTTAACTATGAGATCCCCAATTGACAACAGTGCCATCCTTCATTTTTGCCTTCAAATCTGTGGATTCAAAAATTCCAAGGGATGATGCGCTTGCACAGGCTGCGGTTCGTATTAAAACAGTTGGAGCGGTGAGATAATTTAGTAATCGTGGTACTTCATTTTTTCTGTGAATAAAGCAAATATAAGAAAAAAAAAGAAAAAAAAATACAACAAATAAAGCAAAAACCTTTTAGAATTAACAGTGATATTCAAAATCCTTTTAGTCTTTTTAAAGGCTTCCTCGAATGTTGAGTCTCCCAAATTGTCTTCAATAACCTGCGCAAATACTTTAGCGTCAAGAATGTATCCAGTCTCAAGCAATCTACGCAATTTTCTTCTGTAACCACCACCACCCTTCTTCTCAAACGGCTCGAGTTTTACTGCGCTCGCATCGAAAATAGATGGAAGGTCATTATCAGTATGCGTGCAAATTAATGCCGCTACAAGTGCACTGATAGATGATCCAGTGATTATTCGCGGTAAGAGGTCATTGTTGAAGAGAGCTTTTGCAACACCGAAATGGTATAATGCGAATGTGGCACCTCCGTGAAGAACGAGAGCAGTGCTTCCAAATGACTGGCGAGTATCTGAAACGAACATTTCGCGTTGCTGGGACGGTCCCGTATTCATAACTTCTTGTAAACAGTTGACCACCTATAAATTTTATCATTTTGGTAAGGGCTCCCGTTGGAAATAACCAGCATACGTAATTGCACTTGCTTCATTATGATAGTCTTCAATCAGTCGTTTAGTTTTCAAATATAGATGCGCGTACAGTTGAGGTTCGTTCACTCCACCAAGATTTCTTAAAAGACCGGATCTAAGCAAGTAAACTAACTGTGGAATATCTCTCATGATTCGCGCTTTTTGAAGCATTTCTCGACGATGGCTGATTAGTTGATAGTCATATATGAGGGATTGATCGTCGTCGCTCCAGTTTTTTTCTAGTTCTTTGAGCCTGTTTGTCTGTTTGAGATTGTTGTCAGTTCCAGTTCTTGCAAACGAACCTGTCCAGTTCTACGGCTGCAGCATGCCATTCTCGGTAGCATGTTGCCTTTTCAATACGATCCTCGTGTTCCTTCTGGTCTTCAATCACCAATCTGGAGGATGAAAGCATCTCACACAAAGCACACAAAAAAACTTTCAAATTCAATTCAACAAAGCGTGTGCAATTTTCATCAATGCAAACACAGCATGTTCCTCGCCGCATGGGATATCACCAAGCCAACTGCATCCGTCGTTTCTAATGTCACTATTCAGTGTGTATGCAGCGGTAAGTGGGACAACAAGTTCCAAATTTATTCCCGCAAACCCGGGAACATTGGCAAAAAGCCGTCGCAAAAACAATCGAATGCGTGAAACTGCATATTCTTCAGATACTGATGAATCGAGATTCGTCACCTATAGTAAAAAAATTAATAACTACGCAGTTTTTTCGTTCACACTCACTTCAAGAACGACACCCTTTCCCATCGTTCCAACAGTAATGGCACCGATTTTGACTCTTAAAGGCGAGTTTGGAATGCGGTACACGCTGCCGTCAATCTTGATTGTCTGACGCAGTGCCCATGCATTTTTGAGCTTACCAATGATAGCATCCAGATCAGTTCCGGCCTTAATGAAAACAGGCGATTTGACAGACTTATGCGAGGGTATTGCGAGTGAATAAGCGAATGAGTTTGTTGTGATAAGTAGGAGTTGAGCAGGTTTTGATATGGGGCCAGTTGGTATTTCAAGGGCAGGTTCAGCTGGCGGTATTAAAGCAGTTGGTGCCATAAAAAGACGGCAAGTAATCGACCATTGATTGTCAATATTGTTTGTGTTATCATTAGGCGTGTAGTTGCTGCTGTTGTTTCCTGTTGAGTTTGTTGCCTTCAATCGTTCGTGGAGTTGTGCCGAAGCCGCCAATGCTGAACTGAAGCCAAAATGAAGTGTTCTAGTGGATAACACGGGTTTAGTTTTTGTCGCAGTTTCCGATTCCGGTTGTCGCTGTTGTCTGTTGTTTGAACACAACTTGCCTTGTAAAAACCATGAAATCTTTGACTTCAATCCAGAAAAATGAGTGCTCCCACTATTGCTTCAGCTGCAGATCAAAGTGCACCAAAACAAACAACTGCCACACCTCCAATCGCACAAAAAAATAATTTAACTGATCAAGCTTTACCTAAGAAAGATCTAGACGAAATTGAAGCAGAAATCGGCTCTAGCATCCTCCAAAAATATCGCGAAGGCGACTCGATCGCAAACTTTACACGATCCCTCGAAGCATCCTTCGATTTTTCCCTCGCCATTGGCAAAGATATCATTACCCACATTTCAGACAAGGCGCAGGGTTCTCAAACAAACTATTCCACTAATGCCATTTCAGACATGTATCTACTTCACCGTACCAGATATCATCTTGGCAAGGAATCACTCCGCGATCAAATTATCTGGATTGCTTTCATAATTAAAAATATCTTTGATAACATACGTAGCAGTCCATCTTTATTAGAGAAACAAGTCAATTCAGACAACAGCACGCGTAATATTTTCCGTGTTGCTATTCTCGCATCTGATATTCTTCCCGAAACTTGCGAATTTGACACAAAAGTTCTTATCGACGCGTTATTATCGGCAACAATTGTCGATAATAAGACTGCTCAGTTGGATGATACTCCTATTAAAAGTGCGCAGCATCAGGTACCACTTTTGACACCAAAACAGGTCGTTGTAATGGGACGTCGCGATAATTTAGCAAGTTGGGCCAAAAAACATTCAAAATACACTGGCATTAATATCATTTGGGATTGGGAAAAAGATGATAAGGTGATATTTCAGCGTTCTAATTTGAAGGAAACCTGTATATTTTGAGTGTGAATATTTATTCGGATTTTAAAACAAAAACAGATCATTCCTAGTATTTCCATGATGATTATTTTAACGTCCTCGATGCATCTCACCCTTATAGAAGAGCAGCTGCGTGGGCATGACTTATCAAAAACAATAATTGTGCCTGTGGTTCCGGGAATATTAGAATCGAGAGTAGCAACGCTTTTACGTTCAGAGCTGATTATTACTCCGTCTTGGGAATTTAAAGAGCAAAACGAGACTAGTAAAAATCAGCAGAATGTAAATTCCATGGATATTTTCATTACCTCCACAACCATTCAAAAAAATTATTTTGACAGATTGTATGGGATCAAAAATTGTTGGAAAAAATTCGAATATTTCCAAATCTTGGCATGTTTACCTAATTTTATTGTTTTTTCAGTTTTCATGCTAATCTTCTGTAATTAATTCAGATATTGTCCAAAAAGTTTGTTTGGAATTTTGCCAAAAGTGCGGAGCAACAATAAGTGACAGCAAGAAAGTAATGGAAGGAAAAATCCCTGAAAACATTGCAGATGCTATTAATCAATTTGAAGGACTGAGCTTGCAGCGCTATAATTTGATTGGATTGGACTGAATTATTATTATTAATATTTTTTTCCATTCCAATTGATCTTTGATTTTTGCCGTTGCTTTCTCCCTCCATGCATAATTTCTGATATATTGCAATGTGGGCCAAAGTGAGTTCTCCATTAGGATACCCAGACTATTGCGTTCCCAAATTAATTTGAGATGAGAGCCTCAGTTTTATTTGCTTTTTAAGTTGGGTGGGGTTGAGGGTGAATGAAAGCGAGTAAAGGGAGTGTTTGGTAGTTTAAGTGTTATGAATATTTTTAGTTGTGGGGATTTTGATCAGAGGCACTTCCCAAAAAAAATGGAGATTTTGGAAAGATGTGAAAATTCGAATGAGCCCCACTCAGTTTGTGCTGTAAAAAAATAATAAAAATCAAGTGTCTATTAGCCAATCTTTGAGTCCTGAAAGTTACAGTTGATGAGGTGCTCTGGGGTTCGAGCTATGGAAATTTTTCATTGTGCAAAAAGCTGCCCCTGGATTTTGATAGTTATTTTGTTTGTACCATATTCATCGTTTGGGATTTTTTGTTAAATACGTATTTGTTTTTGTATTTGTATTATTTGATTTTGGTTTTTCCATTCTTCATGTATTTTCAAGTATCACGTATGTTTTATTGTGTCTAGGCAGGTAATGCAAAGTTTTTTGTCTATGTTTGCAGTTTGAGTTTTACTATGATTTTATCTGTTATCATTCCTCTTGCCAGAGGTGACTGATCAAAGTGTGAGATTTTAATTTCAGTTTACGTTTTTAATTTTTTGTAGAGTTATGTTTTTAATTTTGTTTATTTTTGCATTTTCTGTGACAGTTTTTGGATTGTATGTGTTATTTCATCCATATTTTTAATTTTTCAGGGCAGTTCCATATGTGTGATCCAAGTCTTGTGGTTGGTTTTTGCATCTTGAACAGGTGCCTTTTTTAGCCATTTTATATTTCTGTAATCTGTCAAGTGTTTGTGGAATGTCTTATAAATGTATGTTCTAAAAATGTTTGGTCTGTAGTTTTCAGGAAATGATTTAATTTTTTTCTTTTTTCGGAGATGAATCAATGGGAACAGGATCTTGCAGCAGAAGTTGAATCTGACTTCCGTCGAAGGTAACGGATGTTATGCTACCATTTTAATTGGTTCTATAGTCGCTGATTTTTGAACGCACCTGTGGGTAATCATTGCGGAAAATACCAACCAACGAACGTAACTTACGTTCCGTGAAACCCAAAAATACAGATTAATTGCTGCATGCCACACAAAATGCGTATCGCCAGCGTATCTGCAGGATGGTGAGCTCAATAAGGGTGAAGCTGTATGTTTGGACCGATGTGTGCATAAGTTCATGGCAACCAACTCGCTGATCCAAAAGACTGCGAACGAAGTTGGAAACTCCATGATGCAAAGTATGGGCTACGAACAACAACAACAATAAACCAGTCTTGAACGCAAAAAAATTCCAAAAGATTTAAAAAACCTGTCAGTCAAACTCGTTTCCAACAACACGTATCACTTCTCCGTGAACATTCACAAAACGCTTTCCTAAGCTAAATATAGATAGTCGATTGCATCCATAGACCTTGACAATTTTGAGAAACCGGCATTTTGCAACCATCACTTCAAACAGCGTATCGTCGAAATTTCTCACCCACGATAAATCCAATTCCCTTATTACAGGACATCCTTCAACAACAGCTTTCAGAGCTATTTCACTCAAATCATCCAATCCATTTAAAACAAGGCGTTTTAGTGACGCTCCGTGATGACAAATCACACTGTTGATTGTGGAATCGGTGAGGTTGTATAAACGGTGAAGATCCAACGATTTCAGTGGCGTGACTCCAATTTCACGAGTATTGAGATACGCCAACAATCCTTCGTCAGTCAAGAGTTCATTATCTCTGATGGACAAATGTTGAAGATTGGAGCAATATTTGCAAATTCCCTCGAGCAGAACTTTGTCAGTCATTTGTGTACATCTATGAACAAAAACAAAAACAAAAAAAATATATAAGGATGTTATGAGACAGCAAACACAAAAAATCGTCCACAAACCCATCAAGAGATAACTTGGTAAGCTTGCTTCCAATTAAATTGAGAACTCCAACCAAATCATCATCAACAATATTTCCCAATTCGATCAGTTCCAATGATTCCAATTTGTTTAGCATCCCAAGCAACAAAACTGCCGCTCCTGTGACATTGCTACACTTGCTTAAACTTAAACTTTTTAGGTTTTTGCATTTAGTTGCGAGAGCAGCCATTCCTTTCTCACCAAACTTCGCAGTATTTTCCAGCACAAGATGCTCCAAATTCTGTGAAAACTCACTTGAGAATAAAATTTCAAATGCAGTATCTTTAACCAAAAATGCCCCTTTGAGAGTCAACGAAGTGATAAACGGGCAGTGCGATGCAAGGTTGAGAGCAATTTCATCGTTCATATACCCACAATCAGCCAAATGCAAGACACGAACATTTGGACTTAGCATAAATAATTGATTAAGAGAATCAGGCTGAAGTCCTGGTGAAAATAATTAATGCTAATTATGCTGGTATAGTTTTTGAAGAAACTCACTGGCACAATCAAAAAGCTCAACACAATGTTCGGTGGGACCAATAAACAAATTGACAGTTTCTTTGTTAATGTATCGCCTTTTGCTGAGAATACGTGAAATTCCCCTCTTGACATTTTCTGGAATATCCCCAAACTGATGGAAAGTTAATCTAACAAAAAAAAATATACACATATATACATATATAAGATTACCGCTTCAACAGAATCAATGTTGTCAGCAACAAATTTGATACACATTTCTTTTAAAGAAAGGATTTGTCCGACAGCTAAATCGTCAACCAAAACAGCACGTCGTCGTTTCAATTCAGCTAGCTTTCTTGAGCCACCTTTTCCAGCTTCTGGAATATTTAAGCAAGCCATGCAAGTATCATCTGTGTCCGCTGAAGGAACAAACTTGCGAGAGCATCTCTGGCAAAATTTAACACCTACATCGCGATCCAGGCCTTTTCGTTTTGAGTGACCCGACCTCGCCGTTGCATCATTGAAAACATTTTCATCATCGTCAGCTTCAGAATCAGGTTTAACCCGCTTTTTTGGTTTCTTTGCTGCTTTGACAGGCAGTTTTTTGGTCTTTTCCGAATTACTCGCAGCTTTTTTCGTCTCTTTGGTTCCTAGAGTAACTGGACTACTGCTGCTGCCACTGCCATTTCCTCCGCTTCTCGCATTTTCATCATCATCCACAGCTTCTGCAATTGCTTCAGCTAGGGTAACCTCGACGAGATCTTGTGGTTCGCTTGTAATTGTTTCAAATTTGCGCTTTTTTGAAGCTCTTCTTCCGTTATCAGAACCAAGAAGGCCCATCATTGAGCCTTGCTGTTGAGCTGGTTCGGCAGCGGTCTGTTCAGTCTGTTCTTCTTCGATGGTGTTTGCATTCGTATTGCCAACATCAACACCAAGATCAACAGTGTCGTTATTAGCGGTGTCGGCTTCATTGTTGTCGTTGTCGGTGTTGTTGTTGCCATCTGCGTCATTGTTGTTATTGTTGCCGTGGGGATTCAGCACATCGTCCGGTAAGCGGCCATAAGGATTCAAACGGCCTGCGTAGATGCCGCGCTCACGCAAGAAAGAAGAGAGTGCTGAAGCCGGACCCCTGAAAAAGGACAAATTCAAATTATTGTGGCTGAGTAGTTGTCCGAAACTTTTCCACAACCGAATGCAAAACGGGCAGCACTATGCCTGAACACAACACTCTTTATCTTAGCTCACCGCACAGCCGTTGCGCGTCGACCTCCTTCTGTTGCTACGGTCGCCGTTGTCGTGCGATTCCACGCTCGCCTTGACTGGGACATTTCAACGATTTTATTCTTTCACAAAAACTTTTTGGCGTGCTTTTCAGCAAGAACTATTGCCTCAGTTGCCTTTCCAACATCAGTGCCAGCACCTTGGGCAGACTCCTCTTTTCCACCAGACTTTCCGCCGACTACATTTCCAACAACAGCAGCCCACTCATTCGCCTTGAGCCCTTTTGAAAGATGTTCCTATTTTTTGGCATTTTGATAAACGTAAAATATTCCGATCACGAAAACCCACCTTGCTAACGAAGGCAGAATAAACAACTTTATCATCATCTTCGTCGCTTGACACAAAGAGTGCTGATTTTTCAGCAATGGTTTTGACTTGTGCGATTGCAGACGACACTGCCTTTAAATTATCATATACATTTCAGTGTATAAATATCAAAAAAAATTTCAAGACTAATTCTATTCCATACCTTCATGTTTGATCCGACAGCCAAGTTGACAACAGCAAAAGATGGTGAATTCTCTACCTCAAAGATTTCTTTCACTTTCTTGACAGCCTGACAAAAATTACAACAATCATTACCATTCATTTTGATAAATAAATAAATAAACAATAACTCACATCTTTCACTTCTTGGGCCTTTCGGAGCTTGTCAGCGTCATCGAACTTTTTCTTGAGATCACCAAAAGTCTTGCGAAATTCAGCCTTTTGCACAACAGGGATGACGAGCTCGTCCAGCTCCTTTCCAAGAGTTTTAATTGCATATTCAAGAGAGTTTCCACTCAAAGATCTGCTCATAATTAGTTTATCTTTGAATTCAGCAGCAAGTTTAATAGCCTATTGATATGGGTTGGTGCTGATACAAAAGAAAAAAGAAGAAAAAAACAGAAAAAAAAAACTAAAACAAAAAATAAAAAAACAAAAGCAAATCTAAATACATTTTTTGCTTCAGATCCAGTGGCAGCAATCACACGTCTGATTCCTTTGGCAATACTTGACTCCTCAAGAATGACTAATTTTTTTATCTGACCAGTTCTTGGAACATGGGTACCTCCGCAAAACTCAATTGAGTTAGTGCCCCACTTTTCATTCGTTGGATCAGCCAAAACTTCATTAATGTTGAAGCCGACAGATACGACACGAACTGGGTCTGGGTAGACTTCTCCAAATACGGCACGCAGTCCTTTGATTTCTTTGGCTTTGGAAAGAGGAACTTCTTTGCTAAACACCTGAACATCGTTTGAAATAATCAAGTTACATGTGTTTTCAATTTCTTTTAACTGTTCGATCGTCGGTGCGTTCTGCCATTCATTTAAATTCAAAGGTTATTTGAACAGAAACAGATACAAAAATAATTATTAAAATCTGAAACGAAATTCATGTTTACCTTTTGCGAAAAATCAAAACGCAGCTTTTCTGGGGTAACCAATGAGCCTTTCTGATCGACACCCTCACCAAGTGCTTTCAAAAGGCCGTAGTTGAGAATGTGGGTGGCCGTATGGTTGTTCGTCATGAGAAATCTTCTTTCCTGTTTGGAATAATCAGCCTTACTTTCCAAGAAAGTGATGCGTCACCAACCTCATCATAAGCAGCTTCAACTTTGTCTCCCACAGCAACAGTTCCGCTGCTCAAATATCCGATATGCAGAATATACGAGCCGTAAACTTGGACGTCTTCAACAATAAACTCACGGTTCCCAAGTTTCAATACACCAGTATCGTTCTGCTGACCTCCAGATTCTGCATAAAAGTTTGTTTCGTCAAGAACAATCCCAAAGCTTCCAGAAAAGTCTTTCTTAGAAACAGATTTCACAAAATTGAGCGGGGTGTAGATGGCTTTGACAGTAGCCTTGATCCTCTTTTTGTCTGTATTAAAGCATATGAGTGAAATAAAATAAGAAGCATGAACAAACAAACCATATTTGGCCGAATCATTAGTGGGGGGGACGTTTGGATCTTTTTCAAGATCACCAATAGCATGAATGTCCAAGCCGATGCCAGCTGCCTTCTCGGCACCTTTTCCTCCCACACTAATGTCCTTAGCCTTTGATTGTTCTTCCAAAAACTGAGCTTCATCAACAGAATATCCCAATTCTTCAGCCATCAGGCGCGTTAAATCAACAGGGAACCCATATGTACCATACAGCTTCCAAACGTCTCCACCATCAAGAACCTTTGTTTTCCGGTCTATCGCTGTCTGAATCATTCCCTCAAACAGCTTTTCGCCTCGATCCAGCGTCTTCGCAAATGATACCTCTTCTTCATTAAGAATCTGCTTCAAATCATTAACTTTTCGGCGAATCTCTGGGTATGCATCACCCATCTCCGCAACAACAGTGTCAAGAAGTGTCGAGAAAAATTTGCCAATTGGGAATTGGAAGTATTTACGGACGTAACGAGCACCACGACGAAGAATACGACGGATAACGTATCCGCGACCTTCGTTTGATGGAAGGCATCCATCACTGATAGCAAAGGTGAGAGTACGAACATGATCGGCAACAACACGGTATGCAGTATCGATTCCATCTTTGTCTTCAACGCCAATATAGCCTGTATGAACAGATGAGGTAAAAAAAGTGATAAATATTCAATATTTATCAACCATAGCTCAATTTTACCAGTATATGGTCTGGCTCCAGTGATTTCCTGGATTTTAGCAAATAATCCAACAAAAGCATCGGTGTCATAGTTGCTTCGCTTGTTTTGCAAAACACTTGTAACACGCTCGAGGCCAGCACCAGTGTCGATATGTTTATTCGGCAGTGGGCGAAGTGAACGATCTTTTTCTCTGTTGTATTGCATGAAAACGAGATTCCAAATTTCGAGAACATCTGGATCATCCAAATTAACCAAGGAAGCAGCATTACGTCCACCAATTCGGTCAAAATGAATTTCGGAGCATGGACCGCATGGACCTATCAATAACGGCTTTCATCAGAAAAATATTGTATCACAAACTGTCACACCTTGGTCTCCCATTTCCCAAAAGTTGTCTTTGCTTCCAAACGGTAGAACACGGTCGACGCTCAGACCCAAATCTAACCAAATTTCTTTTGCCTCATCATCAGGCCCTGTAACAATTATTGTTGTAATCTAACAAACATATTCAAAAAAGCTTCTCTACCGAGAACTCACCAAGACCGAGAGTTTCATCCCCACCAAAATATGTGACGTAGAGGCGGTCCTTTGGAAGTCCATAAACAACAGTCAAAAGCTCCCATGCCATATGGATTGCATCCTTTTTAAAGTAGTCACCAAATGACCAGTTTCCAAGCATCTCGAAGAAAGTATGGTGATAAACATCTTTGCCAACATCATCCAAATCATTATGCTTTCCACCTTGAAAGAAAAATTGAATTAAAAAAACAAAAGAGAAATTGGACAAGCTTTGCCGCTAAAACTGCGAAACCATATCGCACGAACAAAACAAGTGAGAAATTCGCAAGTAATGCATGAATCAATGCTAAATACCTGCGCGAATACACTTCTGCGAGTTTGTTGCACGTTTCCATTTATTCATATCTGAGTTTGGATCAACAGTACCCAGGAAGATTGGTTTGAATTGAACCATGCCGGAATTTGTAAAGAGAAGAGTTGGATCGCTAGGCGGAACTGTGGCGAGTGACGCAACACGTGTGTGCTCGAAACCAGGTCGTGACACAAAGAAATCAATAAACGTTTCACGCACTTTTGTAAGTGGCCATTCAGACTTTTTGCTAACAGGTGAAGCGGAGCGCGAGCGAGAAGGAGGCATTGCTGGTTTTGCGTACGGTGTGTTTGAGTTTGCGTTTGAATTTGTGATTGTTGGGTTTGTTGTGTTTGGAGTTGAGTAAAACCGGCTGGTGTGCAGAAATATAGACGATGGACAATGGCTTTGCAGTGTTGATCTCCGCAGATGTTGCCACAACTGTTGCTCGATAGTCAGCAACAATATGCGGCTGTTGCTGACAGTAGTTCGCTGAATTTTGACTAGAACTATACCTTCGATTTTTTATTTTTTTGGTTTTCTGAATCATCATAAATATTGAAACTGTTCAAATCAAAATTTCAGCGGAATCATAAAAAATATTTCGAAGTTAGTCTTATGCAGTTATAAATATTTATCTTTTACTATCGAGTTCCGCCTTAAAGCGGTCATTTATTATCTATCAAAGTCTAAAGAAAAGCTTTCGCACCTGTCGAGTTTCGCAATAGAGCGGTACTCAACAAAATGAAAATGAGAAATGTCAAATGAACAAAAATCCTCCGATTCACATTCAAGTGTTCTTTGCTTGTTTTCTCGTGACTCTTCATGAGAGTCAATGGTTATGTATTTTTGGACAGACCTCCAAAAAATGTATTGCAATTGACAAGAAATTTGATTTTTTGAAGTCTTCCATGAATATTATCCTTTTTTATAAACACTATTTGAGTGCAGATACAATCAAAGCAAAAGTGATTGTAAATGCAACAACACATACACTGTGCAACTTTTACTTCCACCACATGCAGAAATTGCAGATCACCCATATACCACAAGTCACCAGCAGCAATTGGCCAATGGATCAAGTGGTTTGAGGAAAACAGATCTTTTGAATACAAAAAAGCTGCAGTCATTGGCAAGACATTCTCAAGAATTCAAAAAGACTGGATCATTAACTATTTTACTGAATATTTTTTCTTAAAAAGGAATAGTTGAAATAAATCAATTAGCATGTGCATGCAAACTTTACTTGGAAATTGTTGGAGTGCCATGCAATACATATAAACAATGCAATTCACAAATGAGTTGAATTCAGTCAACTGGAAACCAAGTAATATTGTCTTTCTGGATGAAGTTCCATTTGATAACCACAAAATATTTTGTTGAAATGGATATGTATTGAATGGCTTGAAATTAATTGTTCAACATGAACACAAACAGCTTTCATTGCAGTCTTTCATCAACTAGAACAGTGCTTTGGAGACATGTCAAACTGAAGGGATGCTTAACAAATCAAAGTTCACATCTTTCTGCATACAACTAGTACAATCTGACAAAATTCAACAATATCCTCACAAGTACTCAATATGGATTATTGATGGGCTTAAAATTATTGATTGCCACACAATCCACTGGAATCACTCCTGTTGAAATCTGCATTACTCTGTGGTGGAGTGCATGAGATAAAACCCAAAATATACCCTAACATCATTTTATTCCA
>JADGJH010000030.1:0-39986 GCA_027596945.1 Physocladia obscura
GTTGTACAGCAGCTTGTGGATCAACAAAAAATTCCGACATTATTGTATGGGAGAGTGTGTGTGTGTTTTTTTTTTTTAAAATTTTTTTAATGAAATTTATGTAGTATGCGTACGGTTCTTGAAAGTATCAAACTATATCCAGGACTTGCCGGGTTCATCAACGGGATTCTAACGCGTCTAATTTCAAAACGAGTATGGATAAATCCAAATCTATGGAAAGGATTTGTTATTTGTTGTAAGGTTGTGGTTTGAAAAAATTAAAATCAAAAATAATATAGTTATTAAAATCACCTAATATATATACAGATCACAGCGCCAACATCATTCTCTGTAATTATCACGCTTCCAAAGCCGCAGTTGGAGGATATCCTGACAAAGGAGCCCGGCTTGAAGCCAAAATTGTTTGAATATGTGTTGGGTTTGCCGACGGCAATGAGATCGAGAGCCAAAAATTTGCTGTCGCTGTTTCAAGAGCAACAGCAGCAGATGCAGCAGCAATTTATTGAGCAACAATACTGAAAAATAAATTTAATTAAAAATGCAAATTGTTGTTTTTTGCAAAATTTATTGATTTTTGCATTCAAATTGTTCAATTAAATCATTCAATTCCTCAAAAAAAAATCTCCTTAGCATAGAAATTGTTGAAAAAAAGGGGGTATATACGATCATAACCACAGTCAGATGTGTGGAATAAAATTTAAAAAATTTGTGAAAACAAGAGCAATCCATGATGAAAGCATAACCAGACACATACACAGACATATATATCAAGATAACCAAGCTCGTGTATGCAAGTCAATATTTGTTGGTGCCAGCCAACAGCATCTTAAGACTGTCGATTGGCTTCCTAATGCAACAAGATTGATTTATGCGAAAACAGCTTGTTGAAACTGTGAAAAAAATGCAAAAAATATAAAATGGAATTGAGTACTACAATTTATTGGAATGACGGGTGGTATTAAAAAAATCACCAAGGATATACAATAACAAAAACATACCAATGAAATATCTTTGCATGCAATCTTGCAAGCACCATCCCTTTACCGTCAAGATCATTACCAAAGGCATTCTGTCAGAGAAATTTGATTACATGACCTATCAAAAAAAATTAGTAATTGGATATAAAACTGCACAGCAGCGCTCACTTATTAACAACGGCTCTCAAAATGTCACCAACAGTCCCTTTACTAAACTACATTGATCCAAAAAATCTCTGAAAGCGAAGTATCACCAAATCAAGAATTATCGGCCATTCTTACAACTTATATTCAAAATCTACAAATATTTAAGTGCAACATTCTACTTGACATCTCTATTATTCCAGGTTCTATGATTTGTTGTAATAGAATTTTCAAGCTAGTATATATTGATGAGAAGTGGGAAATTGAAATTGAAATGACAGAATATGAATATAAAAGCAGGGACAATAATGAAAGTGATAAAAGTGAATTTTTATGAATTGACTGCTGGATGAGTTTGTCTTTCATGATTATTCAGTTGTAGAAACCCTTGTTTCAATTAATTGAAAAATAAAATCTTCGATTAAAAAATCTTCCCAGACATTTTCTTATCAGGCTTCAAAATTTTCTTTGACGTTTGTGTGATTCAAAAATTTATCTCAAATACCAGATTTATTTATTATAAAAAGTAGACAATTTGAGGTAGATCATATTCTGCAAAATTTTCTAGTGCGTTTTCAAGAGATTTGCATTTTTGGCATGTACAAGAGACAAGATGCTTGTCGTTTTCAACATTTAGCGATTCAAAAACATTGGTGATATCATCTAAACTCGATAATCGTGAATAAATTATAAGAAGAGAAAGATTTGAAAACACAAGCACAAGATATATTGGAATTTATCATCTTTAACATTCAGTTTATTTGCAAGAATCTCTGACAGTATTGGACCCTGACAACCGCAAAACTCCATCAATTTCTTCGTAATTTTCTTCTTAATGTTGATGTTGAGGTTTTCAGTATTACCAAGAATATGATACATAGGTATTACGCTGGTCAAATAATTCTTTGCTTGTTGGCAAGTCATTGACAACTTTCCAGGTATGATCGTAACAGCTGTCAACAGTATTCATGCAGACTTCCTTTTTTTCATTTTTTTTGAAATGAAACTCGTTGGAAAGATTTTGCAAAAAGGAATTCCTTGTGAGAATTCACTGTGAGACCACATGAAGTTCTTAGAATTCCTCTTAATGAAACAAAATCCTTATCAGAAATCCTTATAAAGTACTTCTTCATTTAAGCATTGGGTATTTGTTTTGTCAAACTTTGTTTTAAGGAATTTCATGTGGTCCCACAAGGAATTCTTTTTTGCAAAATCTCTCTATTGTTATACAAATTCTAACAATGTCTGGATTGAGAATTTCTCTTTCAGAATTGCATCGAATTTTCCAAACTATGGGCTTGGGTTATGCGATATTGGCACTCATTTTGCGGGATTCCCTTGACTATGTCCCCGTATTACCTAAACTGCGCAAAAGTACGGCAATAACTACCACAACTGTCAACACGGAAACGTTGCGCTGCGAGCACGTGGTTCACCGCGTGATGTGGAAGCGGTGGATCGACAGCGCGGTGCGCCGCAATTTTGGTGTGCTTGTTATTAAACAGGCACGGTATTTTTCCGTACTCCGAGCGTTGCGGACGTGAGGTTGAAGAGGCATAAGGATTTCGAGAGCAGTTGAGAGGGAAATTGGTGGCGAGAGTGGGGTTGTGCAGATTTTGGGACGATTTCGAAAAAGTGGCAGAAGGTTGTGCGTGGTGTGTGGGGGGTTGCTGGTAAATATCCCAGCAGGAAAAATCGGTGGAGTACGACTTGGAATTGTTGATGATTATTGTGGCAGTGAATCTGATAATCATATGGAGAGAAAAGAAGCATAATTTTGATAAGTATGTTGAGAATGAGGTTTTTAATGATGAAAAAGATCATAAAGAAGTATCGACAAATCAAGCAGAATAATGATTTGAAAAATAACGAGGGACAAAATCCGCAGATAATGACAACATTCCTTTCGTCCGATAGTCTCGTGATTGTATCGTGCAAAGTCTGTTCAAAGCCAGTACTCCAAAGTAGTTTGCTAACACATCTGGGTTAGTGTCACGGAAAAAAATAAATCGTGCCTTTGCCTATTGTCACGAAATTAATGCTGGGAATTTATTTACAGAAAACTGTCGGAAAGCTCATCCAACGGCGCCGCTCTTTCTGAACGATGATTCTGGTATTTCAACAACACCTCCGTCTTCATTGACTGCACAAGGTTCTGCTGTGGTTGCCGGAGCTGGGTCAATTATTCAAAACAAAAAGCAAGCAAAACGAAAACGAGATGCTGATGGTAAGATAATCTTTTGCTTTACATAAAAAACAATCATAAAAAATAAAAAAAAGTAAAAAACGCTCCCGTCCTTTTTTGGGGGTGTTACATTTGTTTTTTTAATGACTAATTCTTCAGAGTAGGAAAACCAACGGAAAGGAAAGAAAAGAAGGACAAGAAAGATGCACCCATACGCAGTGTTTCTGTTTCTACATCTGCAACCGGAGCTATCGGCGGAAGCAGCAGCACCATCGGAGATATTGTAAACAACGACAATGGAGTCAAATTACTCAAAACCACTATCGTGTCAGCTGATGGAACAGTGAAAGAGAAAACTCTCAAAATTAAGCCACCAATTGTCAAAGGCCCTATGGATCTTGACAAACATTGTGGCGTTTCTCTTGAAAGCGGTTTGTTTATTTTTTTTTGTATTTTTTGTATATAAATTAAAATATGAATTTAAATTATTACAAAAATTAGGGCAAACGTGCGGTCGCTCAATAACATGCAAAATTCATTCCGTGTCTTCAAAACGCGCAGTCCCTGGGCGGTCGCAACATTACGACCTTCTGGTTTCTGAGTATCAAACCAAAAACCGGGCGTTGGCAGCAAACGGCGGACTCGATGGGCGAAAGCAAGGTGGCGGTATCGGCGGCAGTGCGCAGCAACAACAGCAGCAGTTGCAGCAATTGATGCATTTAGGGCCACTGCGTGTTCCCAGTGAGCAGGATGCAGCTGTTTTGTTTGAGGGTATCAAGTACCATCAACCACAGCCGATTGCAACTGTTTCTGGGACTGGCGTCAGCGGGTTTTCTCTTGGTGGGTTGATGAACGCTATTAATACGAGGAGTGTGAGGTATATGTTGAGGGAAATTCGAGAGAAAAGGTTGGCGGTTGGTGGAAATTAGCAATGAGGAGTGGTTTTTTCTTTTGTTCTTTTTTTTTGTACAAAGCATCGGAGAGGATGGGAATTGCTTTTTTGTTTTGTTTTTTTTTTGTGTACAAATATCAAAAAGACAGAAATATTCTTTCACTAGTTTTTCCTTTTATTTAAATTTCAGAACCATCTTTTTCGCATCTTCTCCATCGGCGTAGTATTTTTTTTCCACTTCGACTTCACTACAAATAAATAAAGAGTGTCACAAACATTATGTTCGCTAAACTATATGATGTGTATACCTGAATTTTAAAGTATCTTTGTATAGGGAAATAGCAGCACGGTTGCTTTTACGGACATGCAGTGAACAGCTTTTGGCTCCGAATGATTCAACCATTGCGCGTTCTTATTTATTTTTTGAGTTAAATTGATCATTTTTTCTTTACTTTTTCCACCACTTGCTGAGCTTACGCCCTGTTTCTCTCTTGTTTTCTCCCTCTTTTTCGCTACAAGGGTCATTCTTGGCTTAACGCTTTTGTTCGAAAAACAAAAAACTCACGAGCTTGCGACATGAGTTTTTCGGCAAGTCCAAGACGCCTAAAATTGCGCATAACACTGAGAGAAGTAATATGACCGTTAGGTAGTTGATTTGCTTCTTCCTCCCTACAAGTATAAAAAAAATTTTTTTAACTTGTTTTTGTTGCGAAACACTGCTGTTACATTTTCGCAAGGACATAGCCCACGACACGGCCCTTGTGGTCTTCGGCAACGTATGAGAGCTAAAAAAAAGAACAGAAAAAAAAGTATGATTGTTAAGATGACTTTTGTGGGATAAACGGTGGAACATTTGAACCTGAGGCCATGAGGCTAGATGATAAATGTAGTATTTCATCTGGTAGTTTTCAGGAAGGTTGTTGAGGTTGCAATTTTGCATTGCAAGCAGATCTTCAATGGTTGCTTGTCTTATGTTGATCATATTTGCTCTTTTTGGAATAAAAAATTGCAAAACGCGCATCATCTTGATGAATAACAACAGCAACAACGCTACATCAGTAATGGGGAGTATAAGCGGTATAAGCGGTATAAGCGGAATAGGCGGAATAGGTGGATCGACGGGACTCGGGTTTGGGCTGCAGGGAATGGTTGGCACAGTGGTGCTTGCGGTGGGGTACCAGTTCACAGCATCACGCGCGAACGCAGTGGCGGTGCTGACGGCATGCGGCGTGCGCAATGAGGCTGGCGTGGCGCGGGCGTTGGCAGCAATGGCGGCATACGCGTCAACACCAACAGCAACCACTACAACCGCCGCAACAGCAACCTTACCATCGCCAACAATTACAAGTGGATCGGCTAGTTCCAGTTCTGCCAGTTTAGGGGCCAAAGTTGGGGCAGCAGGCATCGAGGCGCTGCGGACGCATGGCTACGACTTTGAGGCGGCGTCGGCATCTGCATCGGGGTTTGACTTTGATCTATTTGTGTTTGCAGTGTCAGAGCGCGTACCCAACGCCGACTGGGCGACCGTGGTGCGTGGACTTGACTGTCCCGAAGCCGTCTTCAAGGACATTGCCGCCCTGTCAACTGTCGTCACCTGCTTCAAATCAGCCATCAAGGTTTGTTTTTATCTTTACCGTGCTTCTAGCATAACTCTACCACCTTAGGATATTTTCAAGTTTCCTATCTCCGCCTTCTTTGGTCGCTGGCAATATTCGGACGCCCAGATCGGCTTCCTCAAACTTGCCATCTTCAACACCCCCGAACTCTTCTCCTTCCCTGTGCACTCCGCCACGTCACTCGCACTTTCCTCCACCTCCTCCACCTCTTCCACTTCTATTTCTCCCCGCCGTGTTCTCCCAGACTCTACTCTTGTCCTCGGCAAACAACTCCCTCACCCTTTCCTGAATCTTCCGTGGAACTCACTTGATCTCATTGAAACCCTAATCCATCTTGCCGATCTTGAATCTGTCTTTGCGGATGTCAAGGCCCTTCTGGATGTTGCGGTTCGCGAGGCTCCTGAGCTCTTGCTTCTTGGTCTTGCTCAGATTACGGTATTAAAGAATGCGAGCGAAGTAAACTCAGAAAGTATTCCAACTAACTGAACTACAATAATTCCAGCCACCATGGAACTCGCTGCATAAAGAGGTAGCATCAGCGTTAGTAATCATGTTCCTGGCTGGCAACAATAACAACTCAAGCTTTGTTGTGCCTCTTCTCTGGCAAGTCTCTCCAACCCTAGTCCTTGCTGGCCTCGTTCATATCTACAGTAAAGACCCGTCTCAACTCAGCCGTATTCTCGACATTATTCAAGAAATTAGAGCCCTTTCGCCAATTCTCGATTCCAAACACACTTACTTTAACCTCGACTTAGTATCCCTTGCTTCGCGACGTGGATATGTGAATCTCGAAAAATGGCTGCAAGAACGCATCCAGCTCGACAGTAGATCTGTCACTGTTTCTTCGGCTACGCCTTCATTTTCATTTGTAAAGGGCTGTTTGGAGTTTATTAGCGATAAGATTACCTTATTTGCTGCAGGTAGTGTTGGCGGTTCTGGTGGTGGGCCGAATCCTTTGCCAGTTGAAATTGTAGCTACCTTTTTGCGTGTTTTGAGAACAAGGTGAATATTGAATGCAGCTAAGAAAAAGGAAAAAGATCAAAGCGATAAGAAATTGAGCGAAACGAAAAAAAGAAAAGCTTTTTGCAGGTTTCTTCAAACTTGAAAAATATTTAATTTGATATTTTTTTTCAAATGCAGTCCAATGAGCCCCGAGCTTGCTGCATATTTCAAGGAGCTCCTAGTAGTTAGCATTAAAGTATATCCTCAACTAATGGGTGGCGTTGGTGGCTCAGCGATAGCGACTGCAGAAGACATCCTGATCAGCAACATTGATTCGGGTGTGAACGGCAACCAAAGTGACGCCGAAAAAGAAGCAAGTCTATACTACAGCCGTCTTCTAAAAAGCGAAATATCTATCCCCCAAATCGTAGACCTCCTTCAACGATGTCGCGACAGCGTAAACCCACGCGAACAAGAAGTCTTTGTCCATTTCACGCAAATTCATCTCGAGGAATATAAATGTTTCCCGCAATATCCAGACAAGCAACTGCAAATTACGAGCACACTGTTTGGTGCGTTGATCCAGGACGTGTATGTAGATGCCAAAAATCTTGCAAGCAGTTTGCGATGTGTGCTGGACGCGTTGCGGCAGCCACCTGGAAGCAAGTTTTTCAAATTTGGTATTGTTGCGTTGTTACAGTTTCAAGGGCGACTAGGGGAGTGGCCGCATTATTGCTCGTTGCTTTTACAAATTCCGCATTTAGCCCAGAATAATCCCGAAATTGTTGCATATGTAACTCCACTTGCGACTGTTACAGATGGAATGAGTGGTGGTAGTAGCGGTGGTGGTGGCGGCGGCGGTGGCGTTGTTGGTAATACTAGCGGAGTGGATAGTGGTGATGGAGATTCTGTCAGAAATATCACGGAGACAGCTGCTTCTGGGGAAAAACATGTATTTACTGCTCTGAAACTCGATAGCGATGACGAAGCCGAAAACGGAGGACCTTTGCAAGAACCCGATCCAGTTATCAAAGATAAGATTTTATTCATCATCAACAATATTACGTTCGACAATCTTGAATCTAAAGTGGACGAGATGAAAGAAATATTAAACGACTCGCATTTTCGATGGTTTAGCGAATATCTTGTTGTAAAGCGGGCGAGTATTGAACCGAATTTCCATCAGCTGTATATTGCGTTGCTCGAGAGTCTTCAATTCCCGCCTTTGATGAAGAAAATTCTTGTGCAAACGTATGCAAATATCAGGGTTTTGTTGAATTCGGATAAGACTGTGACTTCTTCATCGGAACGCACTTTACTTAAAAATTTAGGAACTTGGCTTGGATCAGTGTCACTGGCGAAAAATAAACCGATCAAGCATAAAAATTTGGCTTTCAAAGTGAGCATGTTTTATTTTCTGTTCATTTATTTATTTATTTTCTTGGTTTTTTTAGAATCTATTGTTGGAAGGATTTGAAAGTGATCGATTAATTGTTGTGATTCCCTTTGTGTGCAAAGTTCTTGAGCAGTGTCACAACAGCAAAGTATTTAGACCACCGAATCCTTGGCTGATGGCAATAATGAAACTCTTATCGGAATTGTATCATTTTGCGAATTTGAAGCTGAATTTAAAGTTTGAAATTGAAGTTCTTTGCAAGAAACTTCAGTTGGATGTGAAAGGTATGAACTGACGCCATTTTTTTTTTAAGAAAAGGATTTCCTTTTCTTGTATTCCAGGTCATTTTTGATTATTATTACTATTATTTAGATATCGAACCGGCCGTGATTCTGCGAAATCAACCCTTGAAAGTGGTGCAAAAGAAAGTCGCGGCTGCCATTGTCGAAAATAGTGGTATTATTCCAAGTCCAGTGTCAGTTGCGCAACAGCAACAGCAGCAACAGCAACAGCAACAGCCACAGCAGCAACAGTCTATTGAAGAATCGTCCATTTCTCTGTATATTACACTTCCGAATTTACCTATATTTAATCAACAGCCGTCAATGAAGCGAGTTGTTCATATTGCGATCGATCGCGCTATTCGTGAAGTGGTGAGAAGCAGATTCTACGCCTATTTACACATTAATTTGTTTCTTTCTTTATTTACGTAGATTGACTCTGCTGTTGTAGAACGTAGTGTGTCGATCGCGTGCATAACAACACGAGAACTAATTCTCAAAGATTTTGCAAAAGAGGTGAATGAAGAAAAAATGAGGAGGGCTGCACATCTTATGGCCCAAAATCTTGCGGGAAGCCTTGCGATTGTTAGTTCCAGGGATCCGTTGCGAGTTGGAATGATTACGCAGTTGCAGAATCTTTTGAGACAGAATGGAATGACTGAGGTTTTTTTTTTAATTTCTTGTCATTACCAGGTTGTTCTCATCTAATTTGTTGTTTTTTTAACAGCAATCGGTTTCGGAACAGGTTGTGTTTTTGATTGTGAACGACAACTTGGAGCTTGCATGTACAGTGATGGAACGTGCGGCAGCAGAGAAATCACTTGCTGAAATTGATGATTTGTTGGCGCCGGCTTACTTGCAGCGACGAAAGCATCGTGAACGAAGTGGCGCGCAATTCTTTGATATCAGTGTGTATTCGGCGTCTACGTATCCGTCTAGTTTGCCAGAGCCACTGAAGTTGAAGAATGAAGTCACACCTAACCAGTTCCGTGTTTATGAAGATTTTTCACGCATGTCGACAAGACAAATTCCATTTTCTGGTTTGTTTTTTGGTCATATTATAATAGCAAAAAAGTAATTTTCCCCCCGTTTTGTAGTTGAGACTGATACTCGAGATGCAAGAAATAACCGTGATAGCATTACAAACACCGAAGACCACTTAATTCCGCCAGTAATAATCCAGGCGATGGAGAAACTGGATCTTGTTTTAATCGAATTAGACAAGTCCATTGCATCAGCGACTTCTGGATACGTGACGTTTGCGCAGCTTCCAGGACAACACGAAGTGAAAGTTCTTTTGCGGCAAATATCCGCGTTCATTTCAAGTTTCAGTAACCGCGATGACATTCATTTGCTTGCGGGACAGAAAGTTGTACATCAGTTGTTTCAAATTGACAGCCAGCTTTCACGGGAGAGTTATACACTTCTGTTAGAGAGGATTTGCGACCTTTCCAAACGAACTGCAAAAGAGATTACAAACTGGTTTTTGTATTCTAAAGATGATGTGTGTATTGTTTTATGCTTTCTCTTCCTCTTTTTGACCAAAAAAAATAATCAACAGCGGCGATGGAATGTTCCTGTGCTCTTAATTTTGATTCGCGTTGGGTTATTGCCAGTAACTGATTTGGATGTGCAGTTAGCCCGAATGGTTGAGAATAACAAGCCAGGAGCAATTGAATTTGTGGTTGAATTGATCAAAGCCGTATTGCTCGATGAAGTCCCGTTTGCAGCACATGACTCGTTCTTCAATTGCATAGCTGTTTTATCGACTGTGACGGAAATGAACGCACCAGGAGTGGTGGATGTGTTGAAAGAGATAAAGAATCGGTTCTCAGTCATGACCTTAAAGAGTGCAACTTCTGGACGGGAACTTGATTCGATGGAGTTACGGGAGAGTTTTATTGTTTTGTTTTCGGAATGGGTTAAAATCTTTCATCATCCTGCGTCTGATGAGAAGGCATATCGAGACTTTATTATTCAGGTTTGTTTGCTTGTTTTTTTGTTGTTTTTTTTTTGTCTTTTTCCTAATTGTTTTTGTGGCCAGTTGCAAAATTTGGGCGTTTTAGATGAAGAGGATACATCATCGTTATTTTTCAGGGTTTGCACTGAATTGAGTGTAGATTTGTACATCCAAGCAAAAGCAAATCCAGGCATTCTTCCATTTGACCCATTTCAAGCTGTTGATGCATTTTCGCGTCTGATTGTCTTGCTGGTGCGATATCACGCTGAACCAGCCGAAGCAAACAGCAACACTGCAAAATTGGATCTGACGACCAAGATTTTGTACATAATTGTCCTGGTGTCAGTCCACGCGCATGAGCAAAGACGTGCGCAGTTTAATCAACGACCCTTTTTCAGACTGTTTTCATCCTTGCTGAATGATTTGAACTTGTTTGAGGATCAATTGCAGGATATTTATTTCCCGATTTTGTTCAAGATTAGGTAGGTTTTTTGTTTTTGCTCTTCATTTGTCTTTGTGATTCTTATCATGGAGCAAATAGCAATACTCTTCATACTTTGCAGCCTTCGTTTTTGCCCGGATTCACTCTTTCATGGCTTCAACTTATTTCACATAGGTTTTTCATGTCAAAGCTACTTTCGGCGGAATCTCAAAAGGGTTGGCCGTTCTTTCAACGTCTGTTGGTTGACTTGTTCAAGTTTTTGGGGCCGTTCTTGCGGCAATCAGAAATGGCTGATGCAATCCGTCTCTTGTACAAAGCAACTCTTCGAATACTTTTAGTTCTGCTTCATGACTTTCCAGAATTTCTGTGCGACTATCATTTCAGCTTTGTGGAAGTAATCCCGCATTCATGCATCCAGCTGCGAAATCTGATTCTCAGTGCGTTTCCACGGAATATGCGTCTTCCGGATCCTTTCACTCCAAATCTCAAGGTTGACTTGCTTCCTGAAGTCAACCAGCCACCACATGTCATGTCTGATTACACAGGCACTTTGTCGCACATCAATATTAAAGCCGATATTGACACGTATTTAAAAAATCGGGCACCCGCGTCGTTTTTGAGCGAATTGCGGACCAGGTTATTGCAGCCACAGCCGGATGATTTCACAAAGTATAACCTTGCGGCGATAAACTCGCTTGTGCTTTATGTTGGTGTTCAGGCGATTGCTAATGCGCAAGCTAAAGGGCTGCAAGCTTCGGCACCTTTGACGCAAAGTGCTCCACTGGATATTTTCCAACAATTGATTGCAGACTTTGATTCAGAAGGTGACTCTAAACAAAAACAAAATAAAAAAAAACAAAAATCAGAACTTATTTATCTATTCAGGCCGATATTTACTCCTCAGCGCCATTGCCAATCAGTTGCGGTATCCAAACAGCCATACGCACTATTTCAGCACGGTGCTTTTATACCTGTTTGCAGAAGCAAGCGAAGAGATTATTCAGGAGCAGATCACACGTGTTTTGATTGAACGGCTTATTGTGAACCGACCGCATCCATATGGATTGTTGATTACTTTTATTGAGTTGATACGGAACCAGAGATTCAACTTTTGGGAGCATACGAACTTTATAAGATGCGCGCCTGAAATTGAGCGGTTGTTTTCATCAGTTGCGAAGAGCATTCAAACTTCAATGATGAGAAGTTGATGCGCTTTTTTTAATAATTATATTGGGAAAGAATAAGATGAGGTGGAAAATTTTGATGTGTTTTCTTCGTTTTTTTGTTTTGTTTTTTTTGTAATAAACTTGTTGTTCTGTTCCAACCAGCGTAAAGCAAACAAAACGTGAAACTTGAGAATTAAATCCAATTTGATTTTGCGTGATAGCACAAAACCCTTTTCACGTTCAATAAAAATATACACTTACCAAAAAATTCCACTTGCCGAACTATTTAGCCATACCTTCCTTCCTTCCAAATTTCAAATATTTCGGTTACATTTAGAGAAATTGAACAAGCTTTGAACTGCAACAACCAAGAGCATTTGACGAGATTGTTCTCTTTCACGTATGCCAAAACTAACATTGAAAACCAATCCAATGTGCAGAATCTTCAATGCCAAATCCCAGTTTTGTTCTGTGTCATACACAACTGATGAATTCAAGGCTAAGGTTTTTAGAATCCTTGATTGTAATGAAATTATAGTTTTCAACTCATGACATTTTTCTGCTCCTGCCAGTTTTTTTGGACTTGCCAAGACTCTTAAACTGATCTCTTGCGACTACCATTGGCCATACTTCCACTCCTTCGTTCGTCATTTCATCAAGACCTACGATACTTATTCTCACGCCAAACTTTCTCGACGCATACCCTTCGGACTCCTACAACCGCTTCCTACTCCTTCCAAACGACAGTGGGATATTCTGATTGACTTAATCACAGATCCTGCAAGGGTTCAATGCTATTATAGTTGTCAAATATTGTCTTAGTAAACAAGCACACTTCATTCCATCTAACAAGTCCATTGAATTTATTGATCACATTCTGGCACAGTATATCAGAATTTACTGCAACGCAACTACCTTTAGGACGATTGAAATATCGCCCAATTCAATTCTCGGCCCAAAGCGATGGTAAGGTACGCTCACTTTGTCTCATAGGTAGTTCTATTTTGCTCTTTTCCACCCATGAACTATAATGATATTAACTGAAGTAAATATTTGAATAGAAGTTTGTGGAAAATTCCAGAAGACAATTGTTATAGTTTTCTTGGTCTTAATCACCATAGCAATTCCCATTTGACACTTATCTTACCAGAAATTGGAGATGATTTCAATAAAGACTTGTTTTATTTTTCTTCTTCCACTCCAAACCCATCATCATCAGATTCACTGCCACAATAATCATCATCATCATCACTCCCAAGTCGCACTCCATCATCCTGAACTTGTTCCCGCCGATTCTGCTTGCTGGAATATTTACCTGCAACCCCACACACACCACGCACAACCTTCTGCCACTTTTTCGAAATCGTCCCAAACATATACACTCCTCTCCTGCGTAAAACCTTATCACTAGCCCTCCGCACAACCCCACTCTCGCCACCAATTTCCCTCTCAACTGCTCTCGAAAATCCTTGTGCCTCTTCAACCCGCGCAAGCACGCGCGTTCTCAACGCACGGAGTACCGAAAGATGCCGTGCTGACACGTCCCGTTCAATAACAAGCACGCCAAAATCGCGTCGTACCGCGCTGCCGATCCACCGCTTCCGTATCACACGGTGAACCACGTGCTCGCGGCGCCGCGTTTCCGTATTGACAGTTGTGGTTGTTATCGCAGTACTTTTGTACAATCTAGGTAATACAGGGATATAGCGCGCCAGTTTTTTTGTGTACGTTCTTTTTATTCTGATTTTTTTCGCGGAAGGTAATGACGGTTTCTGTGGCGACGGTGACTGTTGAGGGCTCTCATCATCAGAAATTGCCGTCGTTACTGTTGCTGTCGGTGAAGTTAATGGAAATAGCAATGGAATTGAAGGCCGTGATTGCAAGAGAGATGCAGAAGAAGATTGTAGGGGTGGATTGCTAATTGGTATAGATTTTTCAAAAGTTGGGTTTCGCTGCTGTCGACGTCCAAATATGCTATCTGGCTCGACAAATTCCGGTAAGAGTGATGATTCCGCATTTTCAGAGATCAGTCGAGGGAATCCCGCAAAATGAGTGCCAATATCGCGTGACCAAAATCCATAGTTCGGAAAATTCGATGGTGCAATGTCATTCTGAAAGCGAACCATTCTCAATCCAGACATAGTTGGATTATACGTGGGAATCGTTTGCGGATTCGTGGAAATATAGCATGGAATATTCAATTTCAGGCAACTTTCGCATGGGGTATAACTCGAATCAGACACATTTGGACTCACGACGCGCGAGCATTTCATAAAATACACTCGACAATGTTGACAGCGTGCTTCGGTACTCGGTCGAAGTTTTTGAATATCTGGAGGCGAAGTAGCCTCGCCATCTGTGTGTACAGATTCGGCTGGAGAGAATGTTTGCGTTTGTCCACTTTTTCGTTTCAGACATGCGCGCACATGTTTGGCATACTGTTCACGAGTTTCAGGGTATCCGCGATATATGTTTTGTTTGCAGTGTATGCATATTATACTCTGGTTTTCGACTACAGAGAAATTGGTGCGACGGATATGGTTTTTCAGTTCTTCAGGATTCTCAATCTCGTCAACAACTGCCCAAGATGGAAGCGGTATGGTTCGTTCCGAGCATTGACTGGTTAAACAAAAGAAATAAATAAATAATAAGATGGTTAAAAGGTCACTGACCGTAAATGGCTACCCCATAAAGACGAGCGCGAAGACAACAGGCGCCCGCAATGGCGGCATAAAAAACGTTTGATTTTGTATTTGGCCCGATCTTTAGAGGAGCATGCTGTGGGAACAATGTGGGCACGGCTCTCATATGAGCTAATGTCGAAAAGCCGAGGCCGTCCCTTGCCGCCCTTGCCAGGTTCCTTCTGGGTGGATTTTACTTGCTGTTGTTGCTGCGGTGGCTGTGACAGTTTTCCTGTTTGTGCTATCTGCGCTATCTGCGCCATCCGGCTCTGCATCATCGTCAGTGATTCGTTGATGACTTCCATCGAATCCAGGAACCAGGTTTTTTTTTTTTCTTTTTTTTTTGGTTCGCTGGGCAAACAATTTTGATTTCAACCGGCAGTAATAAAGTCAGCAGGAATACCAACAAGCCGATACCGTTATAGTGACACTATTGAGAAGATTGTTGTAGCAACGCAGTTCTTTATGAAGACGGCAAGGTAAATACACTCGATGAAATTTATTTTTCAGTCAAAAAATTTTGCCATTTTAAAGGTATTGGTTGGAGGAAGCAAGTTTCATTAATGATACTCAAAATAAAATAGAAATTCACGAGAAAGTAAGTGTACTTTTACTACAAACTCTTTGCAATATGATTAGTTCCAACAAAGCAATTCAATTCAATATTTTTGCATGTTCCTCCTCTGTCCATTTGGTGAAAGACTGGGAAAATTTTAATGCCAAAGTTTTAAAAATGTCTACAAGTTGCCGAGACAGCCCGGGTGTTGTAAACAAAGCTCAAATTGCGGAGATTATCAATTGTCTATATTTGACACATCTGCATCATACTTTTTTTTTTTTCGACTAAAAAAATTTTCGTTTAAAAATCCGAAATTTGATCTTTAAAAAACCAGTCGAAATAAAAAAAAAAAAAAAGGCACAACAATAGCGTGCAAGCTTTGTATGTAAGACTACAAAAAGACATCAATTTTTTCACTGAATTATTTCGTTATAATCAGCATTGCCATTTTTTGAATTGTCAATTATTATTTTTTTCTACCTCACCAAATACAACACAAAGCAATGTGATTTTGTCGCAATGATTACAACACTGTGGTAACATTGATTATGCTGAAAAATGTCATCATAGTTGCAATCCGCAAAAAATTTGTCTTCTTTTTTTTAAGAAGCGAAAACGGACCGCTGTAGAAATTAGGCTAGAATATGATATTTCGCTGTTGATAGACATTGGAGTAGTAAACACATTGTTTCATCAACAAAAACTGCTGCCATGTTTTTTATTATTAAACATAGTTATGAGCAAAATAAACAAATAATATTGAGTGAATTATTAACCAAAAAAACTGTAGTTAGTTGTGGACTCATCAATCGAAAAAATTTACATTAGTAGAAATCGCATTTATTTACGACCAATTGTGCCAATTTTGAATGCGTACTTTCTTCTATCAATCCAAAAAAGTTCTGCATTTAAGCTCCGAGAATCTGCCAGTGTTGTTGATGGTGTTATTGTTTTTATTTTCTGATTTTTGATGAGGACAACAAAGTAACATACAAATATAGCATTGCACAGCATAAGCTACTGGAAGTAAATTCACGACCCAAAAAACTGCAAATAACTGAAAAATATTGATAATTGTTATGACAATAGAACGGAGAACTGAAACAATAAGCGAGTTAGGAAAAGAAGAAGAAAAAAGCGAAAAAGAAAAAGAAAACACCATTATCTTGAAGTATAACAAGTCCAATGGCTCTTACACTCGACTTTTCAGTGATCAGGCTCCAGTTTTGGGAAACAGACACGAATGTGCAGAAGACATCGCAAAAAATATCGGCTGTGTTGTAACCAATAGCTGCAAATTGTCAGATTGCAAAAATAGGTATTCACTTACAAAAATAAATACCAGTTATAGGGTTCTGAAAATAGCCACAAAATTGACCTTCTAAATCCCACCATGCATTAGATATGCAGCAATCAACTACACCCCATACCACCCGGTTTGCAATGATAAAAACTGAGGCAATTTTAACATTGCTGCTGATTCCACTGAGAGCACACGTCTTGTACAGCAAGAAAACGTCTGCAAATACCATGAAAAAAATAACAAAATAAAATTAGGCTTACCGAATGAAATGAAAAATAAATGAAAGAAAATTGTTTCTATTTGCAATGAAATTACGCAATATTTCTCTCCTACGACAATAGTCCAAAGTAATACACCGTTGAAAATAATTGCAATTATGTTAAAAGCAATCATGATGACGGCAATTTTCCAAAAGTTGTATTTCGGAGTGAAGAATCGGCGACACCGTACAGCAATGGAAATCAACCCTGAGAAATATACTTCTAGGCTGAGACCCATCAGAACAAATGCCAGAGTCATCTGGGAAGCGTTGAATGTCTCCATTGTTTGCAATTGTGAATCAGAACACAAAATTTTTTCTGAAAAACTGTAAATGAATAGAGATTGAATTAAAGGTTTTCTGCACATGAGCAATTTAGCGCAATCAACACAGTAAACACTAGGCATGTTGACATTTACAATTTTATGCTTTGCAAATGGGTAAACGTGACGCGTTGTGGATGATGGACAGCATTATGGCTTTTAATCCCACCTCTGCGCTGTATCTAGAATTAAAGAAAACTGAAGCTTGCTATTCTGGCTGTTGATTACATGCTGGCACAAAAAAACGTGTGGTTATTTCAACTGAACACTGCAGTCATGGGTTTCAAGTATCTTAATAAATCTCACTCTACTTTCATTATTAAATTCTTGATTATTGGTGGCAGCCTGACAGATAATCATTGAGCAATTTATCTGTTGAATTTTGTTGAGTTGTGAAAATTTTTGCAATAAACCTCAGGTGACAATGATAGAAAAATCAGTAATTGTGATTTGAATCATATATCACTCATCAAACTTTTTGCTTGAAGTTATATATGGCAACATTGAAGTTTTAGCAAAAGCTATTAGGATTTTTTCACGGAATTGACCAAATATTCCCAACACTGCCACCACTACTGTTGAATATTTCGTCTTGAAGCTGAACAAGAAATAGAAAATTCATTAACTGGGTCTTTATCTAACTGATATCACACCTAGAGGCCATAAAGCTGAAAAGATGAGTTGACATGAGATTTTCTTTTATATTAGCATTTGATACTTTTGCTTCATGGAAGTTGTTTTCCCTTCAAAAGTATCAGTCGGAATTTTCAAAAGCTTGTTGATAAAGAGCTGGAACAATCTCAGAAGATTGAACACAAAAGTTCCAAGTTCTCCATGGACTAGCAGTAGTGTTGCAAATGAGGACTGAAAGTTTAGGAATTCAGCACCAATAATATCTGCTAGAATTTTCCATAATGCATTATTGACCATTGAGACCATAGTGTATGAAAGTGGGTGGTGTGGTGTGTAGAGTAAGTAATAATAATTTAGGAATACCCAGGTAAGAGTTTCTGGCTTTGACAAGGTAGTGTGAAAGTTGCTGGATGCATTGAATAGTTTTGTTGACCCAATGAGTGAAGGTTAGTTAATAACAAGTCCTCTAAAAGCTTAATGCCCATAACTGGTAAAATAAACTTTATTTCTGGGGAAACTGAGATCTCTGAATCAACTGTTTGCCGGAAAATTTCACATTTTGACATTGTTAAACTAAGGCCAAGTGAGAGTCAAATTGAAGTGACATATCTCATGAGCCATGCGCAGTTTGTCACTAAATAAAGCCCAAGTTTCCATGATAGTACCTACTGTTTGAATTTTGCACTATTCATGAACTTTTTTACAGCAGCAATAGGAGTGGCACAGTTGCAAGCAGCTGTTTATTCACTAATTGGGTTAGTTCAACAAACTTTTCAAACAGCTTGACTTCTGGATCAGCTTGCTTTGCCTTCAATTCAGAACATCAAATCAGCTACAATGTGACTCAAACCTTGCAGCTGGGGCATCAAAACTCTCAGATCAGTTTGTAACTTGAGGAAATTCATGTTAACTTGGGGCACAAAAAATCAACAAAGGCTGTAACCCTAAGTATCCAAAAGCGCAGCTGTGCTGAAGTATTGAAGTAAAAGTAGATTCAAACTGTATTGAAGAATGAATTTACTCTTTATTGAAATAAAAACACTCAAATTACTCAGAAGTAAAGAAAAGGAAACAGTGAACTTGCCCTTTCCTTCAGTAAACAGAAGTTTTGAGAAATACCAATCAACAATAAAGAAGAATTCTGCTAAAATCCTTACCAACATACAATCATAAACAGAGATTACAACAAACCACAACAGCTACAGCTACAAAAAACGCGAGGAACAAAAAATATTTATCTGTTACTACAGATATATGGCTGAACAGCAGTTGGCTGCGCAGCAGTAGTTGGTTCAAAGTACTGTTTGGAAACAAATTCAACAAATAAATAAGATTTGTTTGAAAGTTACCAAAATGCATTGCTATAAAATAATGAAAAATATAATAGGATCAATGGTTATTTAGATGATGACACTTTGGCCGTTGGAATTGAGGTTGACAACATCCAAAGCATGAAAGTAACAACAGAGTTAGAAGTGAAATCAACAAAAACGAAAGAAACAATGATGATGACAATAGTAGCTTGGATGGTTACAGTGATGATGCTGATTATCGTTGCTTGAAGTTGTGAATAAATTTAGTATTTGCAATGAGGGCAACTAACATGATAGAAACACATTTCTGGTGATTGTGAAGACATAATAGCACTTCCAGCATTTGTCAAAACAAGACAACAATAGCTACAACAGCATAGTAGTGACACCATCATTAATAACTCTCATGACATCAAGCTACAGCTAACATGAATGATTGGAAAGGAGCTACGATAAACCTGGTAGGCTTGAAGAGAACAATCTTATTTTTTTTAAATTGGTTTTATGGTTTGCAATAATAAAGTTTCTTGTCTGAAAGGTTTCTTTTCGGTAGGACACAAAATGAATCAACTTTGACTTTGATCCAAAATGCTGATATCTAGTGGCAATTGCAGAATAGCATACTATTTTAAACAGATCCATCATTCAAAAATAAGACTTTATCATTTTTTTTCCATGATGAACAACAGATCGGAGAATTAATTCTGGTTGAATTTTGTTTTTTCTTGACTGAATAATTATGGCAGAAGTGGAGTTGGGCGACGAAGTGAACCTCAGCAAGGGCGAGCGCAAGGCGCGCAAGGCATTGGCGAAACACGGACTGAAGCCAGTGTCGGCAATCACGCGGGTGACGATCAAGAAGCGCAACACGCTGTTTGTGGTAGCGACTCCGGCGGTGTACAAACTTGGAGCAGACAGTTGAGTAGACGATCGTTGGTTACGCATGCTAATGCATTAGTTGTGTTCTCGGGGTGGCAGCTTACGTGGTGTTTGGCGAGGTCAAGGTGGAGGACGCGAACCAGATCGCGCAGCAGGCGCAGCAGTGGGCGCAGCAGGACCTTGCGGGGGACAGCGAGGCGGACGCGGCGCGGCTGGCGGACGACATCCTGGACGGAGCTGGTGCGGCGGCCCCCGATGACGGCGACGAGATCCCGGACCTCGTTGACGGCGCCGACGTCGAGGAGAAGGACGTCGAGCTCGTCATGTCGCAGGCCAACGTGTCGCGCGCAAAGGCCCTCCAGGCGCTCAGAGCCAACAACAACGACATTGTCAACGCAATCATGGAGCTGACGCTGTGAACAGAGAGGTGGTGTGGGCAGGAAGAATAAACTGTTTGTTTGCCCAAAAAAGAAGAAACCGAAACTGAACAATCAATGGACACCGAGTGAGTCCCGTGCCTCCCACCCTCCCGGCTTGCCAGCCCTGTCTCCCATGAACAAAGTAGACAGTGGCAATGAAGCGGGCCATCGTATTGCTATCGGAATCACTACTAACATCACACTCATTGCCAAAGACTCATCAAGAAAATCAACAAGCTGCAGGACGCTTTCGCGTCAGTCTCCGTCAATAACCCAATCGACCTGCCGCAGATTGTCGTGATCGGCTCTCAGAGTAGTGGCAAATCTTCTGTTCTCGAAAATATCGTTGGCAAAGACTTTCTTCCAAGAGGCAATTACATACACGTCATACCTGCCTGAAGCTAATAAACCAAACTTACTTTTTACTTTACCCCCTGCAGGCTCCGGCATTGTAACACGGCGTCCGCTCGTATTGCAGCTCATCAACAGGCCAAACTCTCGGGGCGAAGTCGGTGGCGTTGCCCTTCCAGAAGGCCAACAAAACATAGAACAACGTCAATCAGTCTCAAGTTCAAATCCCAATGAAATCGAAGAATGGGGAGAATTTCTTCATCTGTAAATATTTCTGTGCCTCCGCTCTATCATTTCATCACCCCTTTTTTAACATTATCCACAGACCAGGCCAAAAATTTACAGACTTTTCAAAAATCCGTCAAGAAATTGAACGCGAAACTGAATCCAAAGTCGGCAAAAACGCTGGCATCTCCCCGCAACCAATAAACCTTCGCATCTACAGCCCCAATGTCCTAACCCTCACTATGGTTGATCTGCCTGGCCTCACCCGCGTTCCCGTCGGCGACCAACCTAAAGACATTGAAAAACTCATCCGCGACATGATCATGAAGTACATTACCAAGTCGAACGCTATCATCCTTGCTGTCACGGCTGCGAACACTGATCTTGCAAACAGCGATGGCTTGAAGATGGCGAGGGATGTTGATCCTGACGGGTTTCGTACAATTGGTGTTTTGACCAAGATTGATTTGATGGATCAGGGCACGGATGTTGTTGATATTTTGGCTGGGAGGGTTATTGCTTTGAAATTAGGTGAGGAGCGAAATCAAGCAAAAGATTAAGCGAAGTGGGTAGCTTTTAAAGAAGGAGCAAGTATTTGACGAGACGATGTGTGTAGCGAGTATCTTCTTAACAAACCAGAGCATTGCGTCAGCGAGATAGAGAAAAGAAAAGGACTCATCAAAAATATATATAGGTTACGTCCCAGTGGTGAACCGCGGACAACGCGATATCGATAACAAGAAAAAAATTTCCGCTGCGCTTGAAGCCGAAAAGAATTTCTTTGAAAACCATTCGTCATACAGAAGTAGAGCACAATTTTGCGGAACTCCATTCCTGGCGCGCAAACTCAGTACGGTTGGTTACAATATAAAAATATTACAAATAATTCGTTGCCACTGAAAAAATAAAAAATAAAAAATGACTGAACAAACTAGATTCTTCTTCACCACATCAAAAACACTCTTCCAGACATCAAAGCGCGAATTTCTCAGCATCTTCAAAAGTATGAACAGGAACTTGAACAACTTGGAGACCCTCTCGGGGACGACGATTCAAATAATGTATTTGCCACTTCTCGTTTTAATATGTTTCGTTGACGTTTTATTTTTATCGGCGTAGATGAACGCAATCCTTAACATTATTACCGAATTCACGTCCGAATTTCGAACTGCGATTGATGGAACTTCTAGTGATATTGCTACTGACGAATTAAGCGGCGGTGCACGTATCAGTTTTGTGTTTCACGAAATTTTTACAGGCGCGATTCGCACAATGGATCCATTTGCAGACAATCTGATCAAAGACGGAGATATCAGAATAATTTTGTATAATTCATCAGTGAGTTTTTTTGTTTGTTTTTTCGATCCTTGAAAAAAAATTCTTATTTTCTTTCAGGGATCATCGCCAGCCCTCTTTGTCAACACGCAAGCATTTGAAATTCTCGTGAAGCAGCAAATTAAACGCCTGGAAGAACCGAGCCTAAAATGCGTGACGCTCGTGTACGACGAGCTAGTGCGGATTCTGAACAAAATTTTACAGAGACCTGTGTTTAAGCGGTTCCCAACGTTACGCGAACGCTTTTATAATGTAGTTATCGGGTTTTTCAAAAAGAGTCTTGTTCCTACGAATAAGCTTGTTTCTGATTTTGTCGCGTAAGTTTCTATTTTTTTTCTTTTTTTCTTGTGCTGACTCTCTTCGTTCAAAGAATGGAGTCGAATTACATCAACACGGGGCACCCAGATTTTATCTTAGGCCACAAGGCTGCCGGGATTGCGCAAGAGCGCATTGCGGCACGTAACGCGCCGTTAATTAACCAACTGTTGCCGCCGGGGCAGCAAAAAACGGGACAACAGCCGCTTCCGCCGCCGAGAGACCCGCAACTGGACCTTATCAATCAAGGGCGCGATGAAAAAGGATTCTTTGGTGGGATTTTCAGTGCAAAAAAACCGACCGGCGGTAAACCCGGAGTTTTGGAGAGCGTAAGTAGAATATTTCAGTGATCGAATACAAATTTAATAAATAATTATCAAAGCCACCGCAAGTTCTGAAAGCAAGTGCCGCAAACATGTCTGAACGCGAATCACTCGAAACCGAAACGATAAAAATTCTGATCACATCGTACTACAATATTGTGAAGCGGACGGTTGCAGACGTGGTGCCAAAATCTATCATGCTGAATCTGGTTGTGCGGGCCAAAGATGACCTGCAACGTGAACTGCTCGCAGAGTTGTACAAGAAGGAAGTGTTTGAGGACGGACTAAAAGAAAGTGATGTGACTGTTGAGAGGCGGAAGGAGTGTAAGAAAATGATCTCGGCTTTGCAGAAAAGTGATGAAATTATTGCATCTGTTTGATTTCCTTTTTTTCGACTTTTCTTTGGGGTTGGTTACTGAGAGGGACGAGTTTTTCAGTTTTTTTTCTTTGATTTTTGAACCAGTTTTTTCAAATCTTGTCATTTCAATTCAAGAAAACGCGTTGATGACAAATCCACTCCAGTCAGCGGCATCGGCAAACTCAGGCGCACCGGAACACCAAGATCCATTAGAGCTGCCCCGTAATGCCAAAATCGTGTCGCTGCTAATGCATGCGCTAGATGTACCTGATTACGAGCCAGCCGTACTTCCGCAACTACTCGAGTTTATGCACAGTACGAAAAAAATAATAAATTCACGAATATTGTCCCTTGATTGGTGCGATAAAAAAAAACAAAAAAAAACAACAGGATATGTGATTGACGTTGTGAATGATGCACAACTGTTTGCGGAACATGCGGGGAAGACGGATGTGGATGCTGATGATGTCAGGTTGGCTGTTGAAGGAAAACTGTCACATTCGTTCACGGGGGTTCCATCGAAAGAAGTATGTGTATAATAACTCTGACTGTTACACAAAAAACATGTATATTTAAAAAAGATGTTCTGGTTGTTTTTCTATTATTTTTTTCATAGGTTCTTTCTGGAATCGCAGAAGTCAAAAACTCTGCCCCGTTGCCGTTTGTTTCTGAAAAATTGGGGCTGAGGTTACCGCCGGAACGGAATTCGTTAACGGGCTTGAATTTCCAAATTATTCCGAAAGTTTGTCTTTTTTTTTCGCATTACAATTATCTATGACTGAGTTACGTTAATAACTACGAATTTTTTTTGCTTGCTTATAGAAACCAGTAATCATATCTGAAAGTAAAAACACTCAAATCCCAGCGACGGCGCCGCCATCCGCCGCGGCACCACTGGCAGCAGCAAACCCATCAAATTTACAACAGGCGCCGTCGCAATCCGGCCAACAGCAATTCCAATTCCAGCAACAATTTCAGCCGCAACAGATTCCAATGATTTCGTCCGGGTTTCCTGCACCCCCGCCATTCATGTTTGGCGGCATGGGCGCCGCAGCGATTAATCCTGGAGGAAACTCATTTCAAATGCAGATGCTACAGATGCAAATGAATATGCAGATGGGTGGCATGCAACAACAGCAGCAGCAACAGCAGATGAACGCGGGGAATGGCGGGGTGGATGATTTATTGAGTATGTTGTCGATGCCTTTGCAGAATCAGAGTATTGCTGGTGGTGGTGGATCTTCTTCTTTGGTGGCTGGGCAGATAGGGTCTGGTCAAATGGATGAGGACGATGATTATGACGAATGATAGAAAAAATTCAGCAGAAAATTTTATTGACTTTGTCCGAAAAAAAAAAAGATTTAAGGTACAGAGACAAAGACTGCGTTGCGCTTTGATTCTAGCTCGGCAAACTTGTCTGCAATAGACTCAGGGCTCAAAGTCGCTGTTTTAGCAGCGTCGAAGGAAGTTCCTTTCACAATCTCAAGCACAGTCACCTCTCCAGCAAAAACGCCTTTCCCCTTCAAAGCAAAATGCAAAATGTGCACCGCCTTGCGTTGGGCCGCTTTACCAATCGCCAGCGTGCCCGCATTCCAATCAACAGCGAGCTGCGCAGATTCATCGCTCTCAAGAGAAAGTCGGCCGCCCGTTACGAGAACCGCGCCGTTGTTTGCAGCAAGATCATCGACAATCTTCTGGACAGCAAGAACAAGCGACGTAACCTTCGAGGCAATATCGTTGCCGAACGTTTCCACGGTCAAGTCAAAGATGCCCTTTGCGTTGCCTCCCGGATTCCAGAACAGGATACCGATGGTGCCGGCGAGGTTCTCGCGGACGGTCGCTAGAACAGTCTGCACGGCGGGCGGATCGGCGAGATCGACGGCGAAGCCCTTGGCAGTGATATTGTAAGTGGCTACTAGCTCGGCGGCGGCGGTGTCCAGCTTGGTTTGCGTGCGCGAAAGAAGAGCGATCTTGGTGTATCCCAGCGACGCGAATTTCCTTGCCACGGATGCCGAAATCCCCGGCCCGTACCCGGCAATCACTATAATGCTGTTGGTATTTGCTGTTGGCGCCATTTTTGATGATCAATTGCGAGTTCGCGTTTTCGCTTTCATGGATTTCAAATGGTTCATTAATTCCACTTGTCACAAACTTTGTCTCACAAATTATAGGAATTTAAAATTGAAATATATGTATAATTCCATTTAAATCCATCAAAAGCTTTTTCAAGTTTCAACCAAAATGCTTTGACCCGAGTTATTGAAATCGAAAAAATCCAGAGAAAATAAAAATTAATATGATAAGGACAGTTCATATTATTTTATGTGTTTAATAATATTATTGAAAAAGCTGAATTGCTAAATTTTTTGGGTAGGTAGCGAAAAATCAAAATCAAATCATTCAAATTCTTATGTTTTTAACCTTCCTGCACAACTTTTTATAAAGACTATCCTGCATTTGTCCATCAATTCTATCGGCTTCTCACAAAAGCTTGACAACAGTAAAACCACGCAAGCTCTTAAATAAAGTGCGAGTGGCGGCAAATAATCAACCACCCAAACTTGATCGAATTTTATCTGGATAATACAGTCAGTGATGAACAGATATGATTTACTTTATATTGCCGGTTGTACGAAAATCAAAGGTCGATCAAAATTTTTGTTTTGCTCCTCCTTTCAGAATGGTGAGAAATGAGTGCCGTACACTTTTTTACTGGCCCATCCCATCCCCACCGCTATATTCATCGTCATCGTCATCACCTAAAACTGTCGCTACTGTCTTTCTCTGACTATTTCTATTACGTTCTATCGGTCTTTGTTATACGGGGTTTTGGAAGTTCGGAAGTTACGGATGCATGATAAAAAGCGACTATGATGCATCTCGGTCCTCAAAATTTATCAATTAGACGCTCTGAATCGATTTATGGCGCATGTTGTCGTTGTGTTAGCTACATCGGCCAGAATTGCACCCGAAAATCTAAATACAGTTGCCGAAACGAAAAAAGAATGATACTCGAACAACACCGCATCACTCACCGCCACTCTAATATATGCATTCATTAAATAATCTATCTCACGCTGTATATATTCTATAATATAGGGTATCAGTAGAGACTCCAGACACAAGCGTAACGCAACCGGTGCCAAGCGTGCCCACTACCGCAAGAAGAGAAAGTTTGAGTTAGGTCGTCAGGCTGCCAACACCAAAATTGGTGCCAAACGTATTCACGCCGTAAGAGTTCGTGGAGGAAGCACTAAGTTTCGTGCTCTTCGTCTTGACTCTGGTAAAAGCAGTTTAACTGAAATGATGATTGCTTTTTCAAGAATTTAACAATTAAAACAGGTAATTTCGCATGGGGATCTGAACACGCCACTCGCAAATGCCGTATTATTGCCGTCAAATACAATTCCACCAACAATGAACTTGTGCGTACCAACACTCTCGTGAAAGGATGCATTGTCGAAATCGACGCGACACCATTCCGTCAATGGTTTGAATCTCACTATGCTCTCCCATTGGGCCGCCGTGGAAAAAAACCCCACGAAGGACACGAAGAGGGTCTCAACAAGCCGCGCTCGAACCACGTTGAGCGCAAAGTTGCGGAACGTAAAGAAGGATTCAAGGTTGAGCAAGCGCTCGACGACCAATTTGTTACTGGACGTGTGCTTGCACGTGTGACATCGCGTCCTGGACAGGCTGGCCGTTGTGATGGATACATTCTTGAAGGAAAGGAATTGGATTTCTACAGCAGAAAGATTCGTTCGAAGGGAAAGCACTAAAAGCAAAAAAAATTGGAGAAAAAAGGATTCTTTTTTTCTTTTTATTCAATATTATATGCTCATCTCTCTTTCTGTTTGTATTTCGGATTTGTGTGTCCAAACAAAGGTCCTGTACTGTTCAGTTTATTGCTTAAAATTAGTTCATTGCCGCTGATTTTTTTTCAGAATGAAATTGAAATTGAAATGAGATTTATTTGAGCAAATTGCATTGTTTAGCGAACTGTATTAATTTTACTTGTATATACCATCTATATAAGTGAGTGAATAATGTGAATATGTATGCCGTGTATTTGTTTTCGACTTAGAGTACATTTTTTGCTTCTGCCGTTAATGCTTGGTTTTTTTTGGACCCATAAAAAATTTCAAGAGGCGAGATTCCAAAAACCATACGAGAAAAAAAAAAACAAGAAGCTTACTAAGAATGGCGGGCCGAAGCAGCAAAAGCGTTACGAACTCAGCAGGAGTAATAGGATTAGCATTGGAGATTGAGCATCGTGGGCCGCCTGGCAGCGGAGGAATAGAGCGGATGAGCGAAGAGCTACAGATCAGTCCGCAAACGTTTTTAGAACGTGATTCTCAAGATTATGTGGAAATTGACCATCGCGACCGAATGCAACGAATGAGCAGTTGGTCCAATAGCAGCCAGGGTAGCGGGAGAAACCTTTTTGGCGATGACGGGGACGGTGATACCAACAACAACAGCAGCTATAGTGACGGAGAAACGGGTGATTTTAGTTTTAACATGAGCGAAGGAGAAAGTGAAGTCGGGCGGGAAGTGCTAACGCTGGATAGACTCACGAGTAGAGCATACGTAAACATCATGCGTCAGTATTTGGTCCCGGATGGGGCCAACCTTGTCGCTACCGGTGCCAATATGAATGCTGCTGCAACTTTTGGTATTGCTGGTAGCAAAAGCAACGGTGGAGTTAGTGGTAGTGGCAAAGGCAATCTAGCGTTGCCGTCCTTAGCTCCAACGCAGCAAGGTGCAGCAATCTCTGCCAACCAACTAAACATGCAACTTCCGCAGCCTCCAATAGTCGCGCAGACACAGTCATTACCACAAAAATCCTACCAGCTCGGACAACAGTTTGGCCAAATGAACAATATACAACACCAAGCGCGAGTTCGCGCCGTTTCTCCTGCGCCGCAAATTGCACGTACCGCGCGTCTCGCGTCGCCCTTCAAGCAGCAGCAACAGCCAGCGTCACCAAATCCCCTGCCACCAACTTCCGCTTTAATAAGCACAACCTCAGCCACCGCTGCCACCGCTGCCACAGCCGCCGCTGCTACTGTTGGCCCTCCTATCCGCCAGCGCTCTTCCACTGCTGCCAACATCAGTTCCATGGCGCCCATCTCTGCCAGTCTTACTGCCACTACTATTCAGTTGGAAACAACTGAAAAGGACATGAAACCATCCTTCAAAAAGACAATTCGCCACATTACTTCAATCTTTGTAAACAACAATAACAACGGCAAACAGCAACAGGAAATGACATCTATGCTAGCATCGGCCGCAAGCAACGGTGGTGTGCCACCAGTCATATATTCGCCACCATCCGCTTCACCAACAAACCCGACCCCACCCCCAGGATCGTTTGCCCACCTGCGCCACGCCTCGTCTGCCTCCTCTGCAGCCTCTACCGCGGCTTCTGCTGAGCTCGCAATCCGTTCTCGGTTTCAAATCAAAGTAGCTGACGATGACGGGTCGTCGTCATTTACTGGCAACGGTGGGCCGTCAGAGTGGTTCCGCAAGTTCACGAAACGAAGCAACACGCCGCCGCCGATCGTTTTTAGCAATAATCGATTTAGGTCGGGAAGTGTCAAGTCGCGGTCGTCGATTAAAAGCAATGGGACGACGAAAAGCAACGCAACGGCAAAAACTTACACTGCGGGAGAGAATATTGGGCATTATTATGGAAATATTGGAGATGATGATTTTGCGCTGATGGTTCAATCGGAGATGCACCCTTTACCGCCTGGAGCAGCAGTGGTAGTTGGTGGTGGGAATTTGGGCTATAGTGGATATAGTAGTGTTCCAGGCACTAATTCTGGCACGTTGCCGGTGGGTGGGAGAAAAAATTTGAAACATTCGCAGTCGTTGCCTTCGGCAATTGCGTGATTGCTCTTGTACTGCCCGCTTATATTTTTTTTTTTCCTTTTTTTTTTCGTGAACTTCTGCTTCTTCTTTCTTCTTTGTCTGTCCCTGTGCTATATTTTTTTTCCCCTTTTTTTTTCTATCTCAATATACCTTCTCATTTCCTTCATAAAATTAAAAAAAAAAAAAGAAATACTCTGAAAACTTGTGATAGATTGATTGATTCAAAATTTGCATTTCTTCAAATCAACTCAAAAACGCATACACTCAGACACAAAATCACAAAACTTTCTTCTGACTGCCCAAATCAACCACCAAGAACATGTTTATGAAGTGAAATGCAGCAACATTTTCAAAGACCTTCAGTGCCTGGCAATTATCCTCAACAAAAACACGCGGCAGTCTTAATTCCAAAACTGCAATAAGTTCTGCAACGTTTAAACGAATGCGGAGGACTTTGCCAGAGCTGGTTAAGATTATAAGCGCTGGATGAGAGTTACTTGATTGACCAGAAAAAGCCCATTGAGAAATTCGATCCAAATGACCCACAGGAACACAGTTCAGTTGTCCTTGTTCCATCAAAACATGTTTCGCTTGAATATTGAATCCGACGCCACCATTAACCCCCTTCCAAGTCAGCAAAAAAATTGACCAGATATATGTATCGCTCTGTTTTTGCTCAACTTCAATAACAAGGATATCTTCATTGTCTTTCACTGCCGGCGCAAATGCAATCTTAATACATTTATACTGTGGTTCCAAGTTGTAAACGGAAAAACTGTCTGTTACGAATTTTTCGTCATGAATTAACACCAATCCAATTGCGCCATTTGAAAACCCGATTGAAACAACGAGATCTAAATCACTGACTTTAGCTGTAATGAACGTTATGGTGATGTTATTCTGAGCATTTGGAAATCTATTCAAGAATAACCGATTTTCCAACAAGTCGATTTTTACAGTGTCAAGTGACCCCATTGAAGAACTTAAATTCCACAAACTGCATGTGTTTTTGCCGGGACAGGATATCAACCAGTCGCTTTGCTCCAAGTTATCATCAAATGTGTGTTTAATAATAATGCCTGTCGTGCAGCCAATTGAACCAAGAATTTTTCTGGAAGAAGAAGCAACCTATTATTATGGTTAGTTTACTTTTTTGTGATATTTCAAGAAATTTATTACTTCTTTTTCGTTTGTATCTTCCGACAAAAACCATCCAATATAGTTTTCAGACTCATCATCACCTGACTCTTCCGATTTTTCGACATTTTGTTCAACTAGTTCTTGCACTAACAACGGTTGTGGCTGTTGATAAAAAAAAAGTCCAAGATCAATGATTTTGCAGAATAGAATAACAGCTATTTACATTTTCAGGAACTTCAGCATAAGAAATGTATGTCAAACACTCTGTTAACTGTGCCATTGGATCAAATGCAATGCATGTCAAGTCGGGTGACATAAATGCTAATTCCCATCTATCCGAGATCGACGCTGTGTCAATGCGTTGAAGTCGGGGTGAGCTTTTGTCAGATAAATCCCACCAAGCCAAACTATTTCTAATATTACTTGACACAAGCATAGTATTTCCATCTCTTGATAAAGCAATATCGCAATGATCGCGCCAATCATCTTTTGAACCGGCTGCCTTCAGCACAGAACAAATCGGACGGCTCCAATTTTTTAAATCCCAGATTTCGACGTCCCCATACGGATGAAAAATCAAAGAAAGATATCCATTTCCCGAGAGACTAACTTGACCAACCCCGCTGGGCTCTTTATTATCTATCTCTGCGTTGTTTTGAATAATTTTTATGTCTCGCCATCCTTGTTCGTTTGAATCAAGCTTGTGAATCAAGCTTGCGATATTGTAAAATGCAATATGCCGGTTTTGTTGGGTGCTGCTGTTTTTGTTGATAACAAGTACTATTTGACTGCCTTTGACATCGACATCTGAGAATTCCCACCCTTGCAAAATATCCGCAGTTAGGTTTGCATTCAAGTCAAAAATTTGAAATCGCGAAAAGACTGATTCATCAGTTCCAGTTGTATAAAGAAGAAAACTACGATCTTGATATGAAAGAAAACACAAATTAAATAAGTTTGACTTAAAGATGCTTGAATGCAGAGTTGTTATTTGTTTCTGTGCATTAAAATTAACCAAGAATAAATCGCCGTCAGCAACAAATGCCACATGTTTGTGATTTTGTACAGCGTTGCTGAAACGCCAATTAGAAACCTCAGAAAAAAAATTCATTTTTTGGCATATTCCAGTTTCGACTGTTTCGTAAGTACCAGTAATAGGATTCCATAAAAAAACAGCAGATTGGCATATAACAGCAACCAGAAGCTGGGATCCTGATGGATTCACGGTGAACATTTCAACGTCTGCAAAATATTGCGATTCAACTTTCTGAAAATCCTTGAACCTGCCATTAACATTCTCAGAAGACCACGTTCTGAACTCAAGACAACGATTTTTGCCTTTCCTGACGCGAACAAGTGTAAACAACCAAATCTTGTTACCAAACGCCTCGCTTTTTACATGAATAATTTCATGATGCTCTTTAATTGATTCCACACACTGCCGAAACTCCATGTCAAAGAAAACAACAGCTTTTTCACAAACAATCACGTAAAAAGGAATAGTATCTTGCCATATAACTTGAATTGATTTTGGAACGACTGAACTTTCCAGCAGTTGTATTAACTTGAACTGTTCATTGATCCAAACATGAAGATTTGAAGATTTCTCGAAAATAGCTAAGATAACGTGAACCGTCTCCAGCTCAAGCTTGATTTCCACAATTTCGAAACCCTGCAAAGTATAAGAATCGGCGGTATTATTGATAAAACTTAGGCAAGAACAATACTCTGTGTCCCAAATTTCAAATAGTGGTGATGAATTGCGGATATTGCCATAACCATTTGCTACAACAACTTTAGCTGATTTTCTGAAATATTTTAGCAACGGTTGATAAATTTTTGTTGTAAACGCCATTGACTCGGAATTCCAGAACGGCATAGCACCAGAGAGAATTCTTGGACGATACGACGGTAACAAAATTTCAATGCTTCGAAATAAAGGAGCCGCGAAGTTGTAATTAAGACACATAATGGCAACTGAAGTGTATATTTCGGTTGGAAAATCCAAGAGTATATCCGAAAAGCGGTCCACAATATTACAAAGCCCATCACAAATGTCAAATATTTTTCCAGATGAAAGGCCTGAAAGATACGAAAGACTCGTTTTTGCATGATTGATGTAACGTTGTCTGAATAAAATGGCCAACCAATGAATAGCTTTTGGCGATTCAAAAACAGTCAATATTTTGTCCAAAACAACTTCATTATTACCCCCCTCCTGAGCGTGTTCAAACCAAAATCGAGCCGCATATTGGACAAGATATTCCTTTGAAATTTCAAAATTGTTTTTTTGGCGCATTTTAGAATTCACCGGAATTCCAAATTTACCGTGCAGTAAGTCATTTCTTGAAACACTTTCCAAAAGTTCAAGAGATAATAAAGCAAGATTTTTATGCCCCTCTTCAAGGCCAACAAACTGTGTAAGTTGCTTTTTTGCAACAATGTCTCTCAACGACTTATGTCCTGCGACGACAAGTCCATCACAATTTTGACGCAACATCAACCGGCTGATTGCATACATAAATATTCGTGAAAAAATTTTAGCACCATCTTTCCAAAGATTGTCTGTGTCTATTGCACTATTTGCTTCTTTCACCAACTTTTTGTGATGATCGCGAATCCAGACATCTATCCAGAAAAACTCCAACTCATGCACCGACAAAGGCTCTTTGAGTGCTAGCAAGAGCGATAAAAGAATTTTAAGTCCTTCCTGATATTGTGAGGGCATGGTCAAAGAATGAGAAAAATTCGTCAAATATTGCTGTGACAGATCCTTTTGCAAAACGGTGTGCGCCACATAAATGATATGACTTTCTTCTCTCATATCTCGAATAATACTGACAGCCAATTTCGCCCATAAAAAACAGCCCTGCGCTTTTGATAGTAAAACCGTTACTCCACGGTCCGTTATATCAGGGAGTGTAGATTCAAAGTATACTCTCAAATCCTCTTCATTTTCTTGACGCTTTGCCAAGTTTGATTTAAATTCTGGTCCTTTTTTCTCCTTTTCTCTCCTATTTTCTGGATTTTTTTGAATTTCAAGTATTCTTTTGGGAATAGTTCTAGTCGTCACAAGCACTTTCAAATTCATACCAGCAGATTCGTGAAACATCAGTAGTATCCGAGAAATCAAATCTTGATCATTTTGCGGGCATTCATCAAAAGCATCAATAACCAACATTTCGAAGCCGCAAATCTCTTGGCTTGCAAACTCTGTGAATAAGACTGAAAGATTTTCTGTTTGATTCGAGTTTGCGTCAACCTCAAGAATAGATTTCTTGAGCTTTTGGGCAATATCCGGCTTTAATTTTGCAAGACGGTTATAAAACTTTGAAGAAAGAAAAAAAAAAGGTATCAAAATTTTGAATATGAAGGTAATATTATTATTACTTGGAAAAGAATTGTTTTAATGAATCTTTCTGCGGTTCTGGCATAAATATCGTCCACCTTGAAGAAGTAATACAAGCATGTCCATTCTACTGTAGCGATTGCTGAAATGACAGACTTTCCAAACCCAGGGCCAGCTTCCAAAATTAAAGTTTTAGAAGTTGACTTAGAAATTTCATCTATCAGCCATTCACGAGTTCCTACTACTCGCTCGTTGAGAAGGCTTTGAATTTCCAAAAAGCTTGTTGGTTGAAGCAATAAATCTACCTCATTGATAGAATTATCGTTTGGCAAAAATGAATCATGAATGCTGGCAACAAGGGTTTTGAGCTCGGCTGTCGTGAACCATCTTCCAAAATCTTCAGCACGAATAAATCCATCTTGTGTTGTTCCTAGTTTTTGCAAAAGACCAAATCTGATCAGTTCACTCTGTTCTTCTTTTTCTTGTATATGATAGGATCTGCAAAGTTCAACGAACAGACGTTCTGCGTCAGCGGCATTACGAAACCGGCTTGCTTTCCAAAACTCTAAAGATTCTGCAGAATGGAAGAGCGGCTTGATTGTGTTTAAATTGAAGGCAATGTGGATGGGATCAAGAGCTAAAATAGATTTAAAAGTGTAGTCGAGATTATCACGCGGATCTGTCATATCGATTCCATCAGGTTTCAACTGTAAAAAAAAAAGTAAATAAATTATTCCCGAATGGAAAAACACTAACAAATTTTGATAAAATCCCTTTCTTATTAAATGAACAAACTAGCTCAACAATTGTGACAAGAGTTTTTACGCCATCAGTGAGAACCGCACAGTAACTCGAAAGACAAGTTTCGTCGTCAATAATCCACACAGACTCTGCAGAAAAATAAGCTTTAACTCGGATATCTATAGTTTGCTGCAGAAGCTGCCCATGCTGAAAATTCGAAATTTAAGTTTAAAAAAAGAGTTAGCAGAGTTGGCACTCAATACTTGCCTTTTTCAAATACACTATATTCTTCTCATTTTGTTCTAATTTTTTGGCGAAATCGACAATAGCAGTGATGATATTGCAGGCGCTTGACACAAATGGAACCATGGATCCAACATTGGCAATGCAGTTAAGCCCGTTTATCAATGCGCCAAAATTGAAGTTGAAAGATTTCAACGTGTCTGCAACATTTCCTGAATAAGAAGTAACTTTGTTGAAAAGGTCTAGCCCGACACTGATTTTTTCGGCAATTCCGCTTGCTTCCTCCAGAAAATCTGCACCTGTTGATTGATCCAGAAAAGATTTGAAGCGGTGAGCAGACGTCAGAGAAGCTAGCTGGTTAGTGCATTCCACAAAAACTGATTTATCTAAAACAGGCTGTGCAACAATACTTTGGGAAAGAACTCTGCTGAATCCCAATTGCTGGCCAGATAGGTTCAGGTTAAATGAGAGACAAACACAGTCAGCATTTTGATCAGATTCAGCTGAAATAACACTAATTGCTTTATGGTAATCGAATATTGTGGTCCATTTACTTGGTTGCGCCGTCTCAGCGTGGTCGCAGAAAAAAATGGAACGGCCATAGCGCTAAATTAGATAAAAACAAACAAAAAAACAAGCATTTATCAATCGTGACAGTATCAAAACACTTGAAATACCTCTAACATAAAGTTCTCCACATCTGCCAATCTATCAGAATTCAACAGACAAAGGTAAATTTCTTCGTTTTCCGCAGAAGACACAATCGTGATTTTCCAGACAGAGTCTGGATCAACCAAGCGAACATGAATAACTCCATTAGAATCAAAAAATGGGGTATATTTCGCAAAGCTGGATGATTCTTGAAAGAAAGATAGCGTCTGCCTATCCCGAAGTCTCGAACGAGTCTGGAACACGAAAACACCCTTTTCTAAGCAAGCAATGTCATCTTCGTCCAATTTTTCATCACAAGAGTTATAATTGAAGCTTGTTAATTTTTTACGGATGTGTTTAAATGGAATTCCAGTCCATGTACAGTCAAAGGTTGTGCTACAAAGAAAAGAAAAAAGAATTTGCAAAGGTTGCCTCGAAAAGTGGGCTGCTCTTACAAATCCGTAAAAAGAACCACTGGCTTCAGCGCTGCGCCATTTAAAGATATAATGATTCGAACGAATGTTGAATGATGCTCCATAACGAAATTACGTCTTCCAAATTACTCCCAAATTTACAAAATTTCTTGAAAAAAAAAAATTTTTTTTTTTAATCATTAACATCATCATTTACCACACACAAGTTTATGAAGGGGCCAGTTTTTCTTTTGACACTCAGCATTACAATACGCAACTGCATTGCATTTTGAACACCTTTTTAATATATTCTTTGCACCATCGGATTCACCGCACTGGGCACATTCAAGCAATGCTATCATAGTTTTTGCCTTCTTCAACGCAGCACTCAAAATTAGCTGTTCGCCAAGTGCAACGTGAGCAGCACAGTAGGCTTCAGATCCAACTTGCCAATGATTTTGCATTAATGCCACTTCTAATGACGTCGCTTTACGCTCAAACCCTTCTAGCATACTCTCAAATGCTTCAACAAGTGTTACTAAACACTCCTTTTCGTTTCGTATTGAAATGCGGTCAAGTGCTGCGCGAGCTTTTGATAATTCAGCAACATTAATTTCAGACCAAGTGAGTCTTTGGATACGTAAATACTGGAGAACAGTATTGGGAAGTGGATTGGTGAGGGTGAGAAAAAAAGAAGAAGCCGCATCGATCCTGCATTCCTGAAAAATTTCCGATTTTTTGTCAAAGTACGGAGCATCTGGAGACGTGCTGAGATAAAGCTCAAATGAATCGAACGGATTGTTTGGTATGACAAACCCGTAAAGTCTTGCAAGTTTCGTGTTTCCAACTTTGCCATAGTTGATAAATACTTCGTCTCCTTTCTTATAATGGGTACCGGCAAAAATCTTTACAGATTTGCTTGTTTTATCGTAAGCATGACACTGATCGACACTAAACGAATGGTTAACCATGTCTAGAAAGGGAACAATACCCCTCAAAGACTCCGTATCAGATAGACTGAAATCCATTGCTCTGCTCCAGATGGTGAAAAGAGCCCAAGTATATTCGTTGAGAGTAAATTTTGCTAGTGGAAAGACATCAGGATAACGGATGAATATTCGTTGTAAAAGAGAACGAAAATCGTCTTCGATTTGGCTGATGCTTGCAACTGTGAGATTGTAGAGCGATGATCCCTTGCATATTTTCAAATCTTCTTCAGTCCAGAACGCTGATGCCGTGTAATCTTTCGGAATGCCAGTTTTGACATGAACTATGTAACAGCCGAGTATTTCAGCCCTTTTAAAAAAAAACCAATACTCTCACCCTTTCTCGGCGAATCCGACGAAAGCTTGCATTTTGGCGACAATTTGACGAAGAGGAGAAACAGCGCGAGAGTGTCGTCAACAGAAAGTGTGTCCTTGTTCTGACCGATAATATCTCCGAGGACCGGTTCATTGAGCGCTGCCTCCACCGACCAAACCGAATCCCACGAAGCAGACAAGATTTCTGAGTTCTTTTGTATATCTATTTTTGCTTGAAGCCCGCGCCCCGTCAATGGGAATGTGTGGATCGCCACCTTTGTCTGGTGTGCCGCCATGAAGGAAAAAATGTGGTGAAAAAATGAGAAAAGACCGCAAAAATTAAAATTAAAAAAATTGAAAAAATAAATATATCTGTCAAAGTCCAGAATTCTGTCCGAATAACGAACTTGCGTGAAATTCTTGCGAATATCGCCGAGAAATTTTTGTGCTGAACGGCAATCCAATCCACACAGAACTATCTCCCAAATTTTGCCAAAGTTTCCGCGCGAATCGTTTGGCAGAAAAATGAAGTTGAAATCGATGAGCGCATGCTAATTTGCCTTTTAAAACTTGATCAAATAGTTTAGAAGTTTTTGGCAATTTCCAATTTTTTTTTTTAATTTTTTTTTTTTCACAAAGCAATCATGACAGCACGCTCGTTACAAAAAAAATCAAACGAATACGGAGCACCTTCTCTCCCAATCCCACTTGCCTTGTTGCCTCCAAACGGCAAATTCAAGTCCCGCACCATCCACTGGTTCACCCACACAGTGCCCACATCCAACGATCCGCTGACACGCATCGCGCGGCTCAAATTTTGAGTCCACAAACTTGCGCTCAGCCCATACTGCGTGTCGTTGGCCCACTCGATGGCCTCAGATTCATTGTCAAACGGGATCACGACTACAACGGGCCCAAATATTTCTTCTTGGGCGCACCGTGACGTTGGGGGGAGGTTTGTCAGGATTGTTGGACGCATATAGTAGCCATTTTGGCCCTGTTGTATAGGTAAATATAAATTTATGCATGGCTTTGCTTTGTTTTTCTGTGGCTTCGCTCATCTTTTCTTTCGTTTCACGCATATTCTTTTGCTCGCTTCACTCGCTATAATTTGCTCGCATTTTTTTTTGCAGCTTGTTACATTTACTGCACTCATAGTTGGTTATTACATTGGCGACATTGGTAACAAGAGTTCCACCAGCTTCAACAGTGCCACCTTCTTGCTGTGCCAGTGCAACATAACCCATAACTTTCTCAAGATGGGCCTTTGAAACCAACGCGCCGATTTGGGTGGTAGGTTCAAGCGGATGCCCGACAACAAGCGCGTCCGTCCTTTCCTTGAACACTTGCAGGAATTTCGCGTATATCGAACGTTCGACAAAAATACGGGATCTGCAGGTTAAACAAATGTTATTTGAGTTTGTGCCGAGGTTTTTTGATTTTGTCACAGTGTACCCGCAGAGACAAATCTCGCCTTGGTTTCTGAAGGAGCTGTTCAGCGTTGTTTCGATGCACTTGTCGAAATCGGCGTCGGCAAAGATAATGTTTGCATTCTTGCCGCCCAGCTCAAGCGACATTTTTTTGAAGGAGGAGGCGCACGAGCGGTAAATGGATTCGCCGGTGACGGTGCCTGATTGGGGGTCATGAGGGTGAGGGTTGCATGATTGTTGGTTGTTTTATTTGTCACCTCCGGTGAAGGACACCAGCTTCACATTCTTGTGGGATACAAGAGGGGCGCCGGCACGCGGACCCGTGCCAAAGACGATATTGACGACACCTTTGGGCAGGCCGGCCTGGGACAGAATGCCGGCGAACATGTAGGCGGTCAGGCTGGTGAACTCGGAGGGCTTGAGGACGCAGGTGCAGCCGGACGCGATTGCGGGGGCCAGCTTCCAGGTGGCCAGGTACAGCGGCAGGTTCCACGGCGAGACGAGCGCGGCGACGCCGACGGGCACGCGCTGCACGACGTTGAGCCCGCCGCCAACGTCGCAGTCGGAGGCGGCGTGCGCGGCGTGCAGCACGGCGGAGGCAAAGAAGCGCAGGTTGTGCACGGCGCGCGGAATGTCGACGGCGCGCGCGAGGCCGGCCGGCTTGCCCTGGTCGCGCGCCTCGGCCGCCGCGAACTCGTCCAGCCGCGCCTCCAGCAGCGACGCCGCGCGCTGCAGCACCGCGGCCCGCTCGGTGCGCGCAGTCGCCGCCCACCCCGCGAACGCCCGCGACGCCGCCGCGACCGCAAGCGCCACGTCGTCCGCGTCCGAGTCCGGCACCAGCGCGTGCACCCGGCCGTCCGCTGGGTTCTCCGACTCCAAGTACCGGCCGCCCACCGGCGCCGCGTATTCGCCGTCTGCCCCCCCCCCACCAACACACAAACTCTTGCCGTCAGTTCTTTCTCGTCGGCCAGCAACAGCACGTCTACTCACCGATGTAGTTGGCCAGCGTCACCACTTCCACAGTCTCGTTTGACTCGGCCGTTGCCATTTTTTCTCCACTCGATGAAATTCAATGGAAGACTTCCAAAACTGGGACTGGACAAAAACAAATTTTTACCCCAAAAAGACAAAACACAAAAATGATCAAACAGCCAACTCAGAGCACCAAAAAAGCACCCAAAACACCAGCAGCAGCAACAGCAATCAAACCACGTGGGAATAATTGGTGGCTGCATGAAATCGAAAATTTATTGGATATTATCGAAGATGTCCTTCTGTCTGGGTCAAATGAATGGGATGTTGCCATCACAAGGTATATGGCACTGGGCTGCAATCGAGACGCAGAAGCTGTTAAAAGCTAGTACAAGAAGCTATGAAACGTCAAGAAGAAAACTGGAGATCCTACCTACCCCCCCACAAGTTGTTTGCACAAAACAAATTGCTTGTCAAATTGATGAAAAAAACGACACTATTGTGCTGGACAACGACAATAATAATGGTCCAGATGCAATTAATGACAACAGTGGTATTCAGCAGGACCCAGTGTTGGACAATTTGCTGAACT
>JADGJH010000031.1:0-39722 GCA_027596945.1 Physocladia obscura
TCTTTTGATAAAGCGGATGCGATGGGAAAAATTTTTAACGTGCGCGACTTATTCACATCAACTATTCCTGCTGAATTTGTTTTCCGAGGTGTCAAATATTCTGAATCACCAAGATCAACGCCAAAATACATTGAATCATTCAAAACTTCGAATTCAAGAGGATCTGAGAGCAGATTTTCAATTTTCAACGGTGAAAACTGCTCAGTAAATGAAATATCCCAATCTTTTTCACCAGCCCCTTTCTTACTAATCTTTCCTTTGAACGAGAACTCTTGCGTTGCCAAATAAATTTGTGGTCTGCGGCAATTGGCTCGAAGATAGATTGTCTTTTGGTAGTCTTTCACCAAACGACAGTTGACTGATATTTCGATAACTTTTTCATCAATGCAATTTGCAGCCGCTAAGTCCATTTTTACTGATTCATCCTCCTCTTCATCGCCTAGTGACGGCCTATATCGCAAAAAGACTCTCATGTAGGAATTTGGCTGAACTATAACACTGCGAAAAACTTTTGCAGCCGATCTTGAAAGGGAAAAAATAAGTTCTGTCGGATCCGTCGATTTCAAGTTTGACTTGATGAAAAACTCCAAAGGAACGCTTTCATGATTTTGTATTATAATTGACCGAGCTGTATATTCCATATCGTAGTAAAGACCGTTCATTGTTATGACATCATTACTGATACCATCACTTGCTAGAGGGTCCAAACCAGCCACAATCACATCAAAAACGTTATTCAATTCTTGTGAAGACGCCATCAAGGCTGAAGCTTGTCCTTCTTGATTAGAAGTTTGATTTTGCCGAATATTATGCTTTCCAACAACCACCATATTAGTCCGAATAATTTTTGAATCCAAAGGATTGTCCAAATTATCAATGATGATGTATGTTGAAAACATTCCTCGAACACTTGGGATAAAGTTAAAATTGATTGAATGGCTAGTAGCTCTAGAGTCTAACGTTCCTTCCGATCTGCTGATAAAAGCCCAACTTTTATCGTTATCACTCAATGCACGAATTCGGTACGAAACTTTGTCGTTTGTTGTGGTTTCAAGAATGATTCGCTTTGTCACAATAACATTTGAGATATCTTGTTGTCCCAAATCAAGCTCAAACAAACCACCGGGCTCGGAATTTTGCTGATGAGATTCCAGAATACGTTTACAACCCCTCAAATTGATCAAATACCCGGTTGTTCGCCTCCTATTTTAATATTGTAATTAAAAATTTAATATTATTTGAAAAAGAAGAAAACCTACACATAATCTGAGATATTTGAACGATTTGACTGAGAATGAATTTTTTCAACACCACTTAAATTTGAATTGGAAAATGACGCATTGTCAGATATTGAGGTGTCATCATCGAATGTTTGAGGCTCCTCAGTGAAGCATAAATCTTGTTCCGAGAGAGCCTGATCATTAACACCATCCATTGATTCAGACACTGAATCATTTCTTTCACTATCAACATAGCGAGCAACAGCTAAAGAGTCTAAAGTGTTGGTATATGCCGCAGTACTTTCAGTGATAGATATTTGAACCGTTTGAAAGTAGCTGCATATAGAATTTGTATCATACAAATGTAGTTTGACAGAATCAGATATTCCACCAATATTCAATTTCAGCAAAGTGACTGATAAAATAAGTTGAGATCCAGGTTCTACAAGGCCTTCATTCTCTGAGCTCAGAGGTGCAATTTCAATCAAATTTGTTCCCAGCGGAAATTCAAGTGGATAATCAATTGCAACACGAAAGTTCAAAGCAAAGAATTTCGAATTATTGGTAATGACAATATTTTTAGTTTGATGGTGTATAGTACTTGATGTATCTGCTGATTCAATTGGAAAACAGAGAAACTTGATTTTTTTTTCATTGATTGAAAAAGTCGGTCCTTCAATAATGTTACAACGCAAAGGAATATGTTGTCTTTTTGGAGAAAATATTGGCCCTAGAGGCTGAGAACCATCGTTACTTTCTTCCAATTGATATTTTGTTGAAATCTGCAAAGATCCTAATGTGACACCTCCAGCGTTTGTTAAAATTTTAGATTTTTCTGAGTTTGATGACAAACGGGCACCATCTTGAACAAAGACCCTTACTCGGATATCTAACGAACCAAGTGGTTCCAAAGTCAAAATACCATTTAAATGTGAGTTTGCTGATCGTGACAAAATCTCAAGTCTGACAAAGTCAGATAATTCGGCAGATGGCTCAAAATCAATTTCAAATTTCAAATCCTGCTCCGATTTGTTGACGACTTTGAACCAATTATCACATAAAGAGCTGGATGCAGTGCTCGGGTATGTCAACGCAGGAAGAACAAGTTCACCTTCCACCAATCGCTCAAATTTCAAGTCAAGCAGTGTCAGAAGAGACTGTACCTGCATGATCATTGAATTGCGTGGATTGTATAAATTGATAACTACAATATCACTGATACACAGACCGACTTTAGTGTTTGGCATTATAGAGGTTTTCAATATACCCTTAACAGTGTGAAACTTCTCGCAAGGACACAATGTTTCCAAAGTCTCATTAAGTTCATTTGTGACCTGCACAATTTCAATTGTATCTGGAAGTTCGATGTTGTAGTGAAGTGCACAGTCTGCTTGATTGATAATCTGAAATGAAAATGGAACGTCCTCCCAATTATTCAGATGGCCGACTCGCCCCAAATCCACAGTGGCTGGCTCAACACATCCCAAAGAAACTGCAAATGAAGCAATTAGATCGATTGATTTCAACACCAAATTTTTTTCGGGATTTTCCAGGAATAGCAAGCCCCTGGTTGAAACACTTTTCCCTGCTTGAAATCTTCTCAAAATCTCTTCAGTTGCTGGAGGAACATGTACAGAGACAACAACGTTTGCTTTTTGATGCTTTTGAAGTAACAAATTTCCAGATTGAGTTTCATCCATGTTTGTGTTCATCACGAAACCACTTCCACCACTTAATATCCATCTCACTTTGTTGTTTGTGGATGCTCGAGCAACGATTTCCATAAGTTCTTCAGTTGCATTAACAATTTCAAAGATTTTTTCATACGATTCTGTAACTGTATGACTTGCCTTTTTCTGTACTTGGTATGAACTGCCTTCAACCGAAGAATCTGCAGAAACATTTGATACATAAACATTCTCCCATACTAAGGCTGCTTGTTTCGGATCATCAAGTGACTTAGATTCAAATCGAGTTTTCGAATAAACTGAATCATGGTTGAACAAGACTCTCGCTGGCTGATAAGATGCTGTTCCATTGATATGTACGAAACCAATATCAGCAAAAAATCGTAATTCAACAGTATACACTTGTTGAGGATTGTTTTCGTTGCGAACGATAACTTTTTCACTCATATATCCCCATTGCCTGCAAGCCAAAGTGAAAGAAATTATCTGACTACTTGGAGTATTTGGAAGTGACGTGGTGCCATCATCTTCTTGAGCAGGAATTGCGCCCGAATACTTTTCGAATTCGATATTTTCACAGTTACATTCAATTGAAAAAATCAAAGGAAGTCTAGGCGAACGGTTTAAAACCGTTATATGACCATAATAATTGTCGCCAATCGAATTTGAGCATCCCAAATCAACAAAACATTCTTCAACTCCCAAATTAGAAACACCAATTACAGCACAAAATTTGACTGTTTGTGTTAATAGATAAAATTCAGTGGAATTCGACTCGATATCTTCTGAGGTCTCAACTATGCTTACTACGAAACGCAGTCCTCCAATGAGTGTCCGAGATGACTCAATTTGAGATTTTTCTAATATTGATGGCGACAAAGCATTTCCAGAATTTGAAACCGATGAAGAGCCATTCAAATTTGCATTGGATTTATTTCCAATTTTCGTCGAACCTGAAAATGAAGTGATTCCGCTTGATGAAGGCTTTAAGACAGACGGCTGAAGAGCAATATAAACAGTCAATTTTTGACGTGGAACCATAAATAAATCAGTTGCTGGTGTTTCTAAGTTCTGGTCTGAAAAAATAAAACATTGTTGTGCAAGATTCGATGAGGCAGATACAGACAATTCGTTCTCCGATGCATTAACAATGTCGAATGGATATACTTTGGCGTATTTTTTCGTGGGATTTATGTAACATGGTCCAAAGTCAAGTTGAGTACTTAATGATGCTAATGCAGGAAATTGAAGATACGAGTTTCGAATACCATAGAATGTAAACTCCACAAGCTCAATAGTTTCCAAAATTTTGATTTGAAATTTGTGGAATTGACGACCCAATACGGCAGGTATAATTTGCAGATAAATTTTTCGAGATTCTCGAGGCTCCAATTCTCCATAATTTTGTTTAAATGTCACCATGGAATTTGAATTTACCAGAATAATGTCATATCGCAATTTTTCATCCCTTTGATTAAATACGGTAAAGTAGCAGTCTCTCTTTTCATTTACTTCCAATCTGCCAAGATCTATAACAGCAAGCTCCAAAGTGAAAGCAGGCTTGTCGGCTATTGGCGAACTTACTAGGGGCTCTGAAGTAAGATGACGACTTTGAGAATCAAATGAAATTCGATCGTTGATGGGATTTTGTGATTGAAAAACAAGCCCTTCCGCTGCCAATAATTCAGCGAATCGACCTGGATCAACACAAGGTACGCATCTAAATGATACAATCTTCATAACATCTGTGTTTTTGTGTTCATGGACAAATATTGCTCCATGACAAACTTCAGAGTCAAGAATTAACTGAATATAGTGAAGAAATAGATGAATAAATAAGAAGAATAAAAGTCTGGTGGATAAATACCCATGCATTCTTTTTTCGGATTGGCTTGACATGAACTTTGATAGTTTTTATTGCGCGCGATTCAACTGAAATAACAAGAGGTTTGGCCGTATATTTCGATCTGTCAATTTTTGGCAATGACGACACTTGAGGTTCGGTTTCGGTCTTTTCAGACGGATCATCTCCTTCCTCTTTAGATTTTCCGATGTCATCTTCTGCATTGCCTGACCTCAATTTCTCCAATTTAAGAGTCGCTTTTTTAATTTTTTCTGTTTTTCCTTTCCGGTGGTATATTTTCAACTTTTGTTCCAACTCTTCAATTTTTTCCATAATCTCTTTCGAAAGCGTCTGGTTTGGTTTTGGCAAAGATTCTTCATTTGACTGCAATCCATCACCAACTCCTCCAACGGCTTCAAGACGAACGTCCAGAACAACTCCTCGAAAATCCAGCTTTTCATCATCAATACGGATTTCAAAGGTACGTGTTTTGGAGCTCGTGTTTGTGATTGAAATACGCTGAATATTTCCAGAAAATTCTCCAACTAAACATGGACCAAAATCCAGTTCAAGCGTATCAATTGAAAATTTAAGCGGCTGTCGAATCATTGCTTTGATGGTAAGCGTTTGATCATTTTCACGATCTTGGAGGTTCTCCAGAGTTAATTTTTCTTGGTATTGACCAGCAAGTGAAGGTTCAAATATGAAATCAATTTCTTTCTTTCCATAGCCGCGAATCAGACCCATTCGGCTATCAGGAATCGTCAAATCGCCCGAAGAGATGGATCCAGATTTTCGGATAAAATAAAACAACGGAGCTTCACTCTTGTTTCGCACAATCATTGTTTTTGTGTGGATTTCATTTTTGTCCAAATATCCAAAGTTGATGTTTCGCTGACCAAGTTCCATGACAGATCGACAAAGCGAGCACCGTATCATCAATTCTCGAACGGGTATCATCTCCACGTCTCCAAAAAGAAGCTGTTCAAACTGGGGCTGATGGATTTCTCGATCAAACTCAACAATACGAATAAGTATTTTCGCGTCAAATTTTTTGGCTTTTGTCTGATGAAATCATAAAAATAACAAAGCTGAAATTTAAAACAAGACAAAACTGTAGCGTTATATAATAAATATGTAATACCTGGATGGAAGGTTTCCGTGATCCATTTGCGGTCATAACAGCAAATAAAGGTATAGTAGCTCCAGGATCCAATTCAACGACTCTTACAGGAACTAAACGTCCATCTTTGACTAAAGTCACAAATTCTCTTTGGAGCAGTTGATAAGCCTAGTAAAAATTTGACATGAGAAGAAATTGTAAGAATAGATTTTAAAAAAAAAAACAAAAAACATTAACCTTTACATATTTTTCTTCTGACACTTGTTTTGAAAACATTGGTGGAACAACTCCAGTGAATTCTTCAAACGACTTCAAAAAAGAATTCAAATTCATTTTTGATTGAGCGTTACCAACTTCAGGTTGCTTGCTGGATGCAGCTAATGTTGAAAGAACAGGCCGAGAATTCGTTCGTTGAATAAGTCCATTCGATTGGAGATACGATGGCCTGGTTTTGGCATCAGGGGTCTCAATGTTGACTGCAGTGTCCACTGTGTTTGGCATCTGATCTTTGCTTTCGGATTCCTTTCCAAGCCCGTGCCCTTCCCGATACTGCTTTCGAAGTTGTTGCAGTCCTTCGGAGCTGGACGCTGTAACCAAACTAGTAATTTTGCGTCCAGGCGACAACTTAGCTTCCTTACCATGAAGAGTCGAAAACGAAGCCAAATCCAAATACTCTGGTTTCTTCACGTTATTGCTTTCAGACACTTCCAAAGACCCTTGAGGCGAAAGAATAGCATGATTTAAATTTGGAGACGCAGCATCCGAGGTTGGGTCAAGGCCTGCAGTTTCAATAACTGAGTTTGTTATTTCGGGAGGCGGAAGTTTCTTTCCTGACTTTTTATCTCCCAAAGTATCAATCAACTTTTCCTTGAGCACAGTTGAATCAATATTATTCGAACCAGCAACGTATTCAGAGATTCTGGGGTCTGTTTTCGCGTATATAACTATCTCTTCAGGAAGTGACGACGATAATTCCAAAACGAGTCGCTTTTTTGAAGTATTTTCTAGTACACATGATCGCATGGTTGGAGCATTGAATACGACGGAACCAAAATCCATAAAGTTTGTGGAACCGGGTGTTAAAATGCGATAAAATAAGGAATGGAAAGTAACACGATTCTTGTCAATATGTGTTGACTTGACTTCAACGACTTGATCGTTCTCGCGATTATGCAGATTTACTACCGTAATTTGCTTGCAATAATCAGGATTAACTTTACGAGGATATATATCCAACTTAATTTCAATGGATTGCTTTGGTGGAATAATCAATTCACCTCGGAAGCAGTGAAGAACCTTAGCTAAATATATAATTTCGTCAAAGACCAAAAAGCCACAGAGAATAAAATTAATTTTCAACTCACAGATAAATTGGACCTCTACCTTTGCAGGAAGTTCCGACAAGTTTAGGACAGTGATGGGTAACGATTTCAGGGTTCCCACATCGGTATCACCAAAATTAAGCTCCTTGGGCAATACATCGATCAACGAGCTACAAGTTCGGGCTTTACATTGAATAATTTTACGCTCTTTTTCATGATTTCCTTGTTTCGCATATGTTAATATAACTTTAAAATTTCGTTTTATCAGACGTCCAGAATTGCTGCCATGCTGCAGAGACTCGGCGAGCACATCCTTCGCAGGTCTAAAACAAAGCTCGAAGATGCGTTCAGATCCACCTCGAAGAGAGATTTCGTCGATTCCTGATGTTTCTTCAGAATTGCCACCACTCCCATTGCTATTATTGCCGTCTTTTCCAAATTTTCTGTCCGTCGAATAGGCTGTGCCAAAACTGCTGCCGTAAATTGCGAATTCATCTGTATCGCCAGGTCCTCCAAGACTATTGGAATCGTCTCCGCGCCGGCTTCCAACAAGATCCAACAAGTCAATTGAGCTTCCTGCAGCACTTTCGCTGCTCATTCGTTGTAACGTAGCAGGCGATGACGCTCGGGAGTTTAGTGAACTCGATGGGTTCGATAAATCACTCATACTTGCTGATTCGATACCAGCGAGTTCCCTTATTCGACCTGTTCTCAATGGTCGACAGCTTCCAGATTCTTCACTAACTAAACGCCACGAATTTGACACACTGCTAGCTCGACGGTCGTCAGCCGAGGCTTCGTCGAGAGAATATTTTTGTATTTCTGAACCTTTTAGTTGGAAAACAAGATCTACATTATCTTCGACGGCCAGAAATAGTTCAACAGGTGCATCTGACAAATTTTTGATGGATATTCGTTGTTTATATAGCGATCCAGTGTAACAATCTCCAAAATCAATAACTCCATTGTTTCCGATTCGTAAAAGTTCTTCGGTCGGCGCAGATTTTACGTCAGCTGTGACCAATGCTTGAACAGTATTTCCAGCGGAGTCATTGCTATTTTCAAGTTGCAAATCATAATTGAATTCTCCGGCTTCAGTTGGTTTAAAAGTCACTCTTATTCGTCTTTGAGAATATGACGGAATTGGTCGGGAAAAGTCAAGCGGCTCGGCGGTATCATAGTCGCTAAATGTCAGCCAACTATTATTTTGCCGATTTGACAAATCGATCGTGTTTAGAACCCAATAAAGATCGATTTCAGATCTAAAATTTTGTCAATTAAAGAGGGAAAGAAAGGGGTTGTTAAATGGTTCTTTTCTACACCCTTACTTGTTCCAAATCGAAAAATCTTTGAAATAGGTGCCGCCAACAACGCATCCGTCGAAACTTATGCCAGTTTCGCCAATATCTGTCCACAAAACCGACCGACAAACGCGAGATTTGAATTTCAGAGTAACCTGATGGAACATGAAAAACTTAATTCAAAGGAAAATTTAAAAAAAAAAAGAAGCAACTTTACTTGATAATTGGGAGATCCAGAATCTCTTCCATTCAAGCTAACAGGATTCAAAACAGCGTTTGGATCCTCGCCTGCCAGAATCGTAGGAAAAGTGATAAGACTGTCATTTTTAATGCCAGAAGATGAAATTGTGCCGTTGCTCTGAGCACTGCTACTTTCAGATGAAACCAAAGATTCCAGAGGCTTAATAAACGTGAAAAAGAATATAAGGCCATTGATTTCAAAAAAGTCGTGAAGCTCTTCTGCTAAGTCAAGACTGTGCAATTTATGACTGGGAGTCGAGTTTGGACTGTGTATCTGCCTGGCATTGGACCTTTCGTCCACCGATTGATTGTTATTTTCCGGTGATGAAGAACGCGACGGACTCGAGCCACCGTTGGGAAGATCCTGGTCATCCGGCAAAAAAGCAAGAACTAAAGGAATCGTTTGGCCAGGCTCAAGATCCACTCTATCAATATAGTTCACGTAGTTGAAAAGTTGGTTAAATTGGAAGTCATGGTTTTGCTTGATTTTCATCACAGTAGAGGTTTGTTCCTCTTGCAGTTCTTGCAAGTGAAACTGTTGATGCAGTTGTTGTTGCTTTTGCTGTTCTTCTTGCTGCTTCCGTTGAATAGCAGCCTGCCTGAACGGAGTCGGAGTATCGAGAATAGGATCGAACTCCATATCTTTGTCATCGCTAGCAAACGGCGAGTCTGGAGACGGCGAAGAATTGCCATTGAAATTGCGATTATTGTTTGGTGCGATTTGAGTGTCGGTGTCGGCGTCGGTGCCACTGGCATCGGCGTCAAGGCCGAGGCCAGTCAGAGGCAGAGGCATAGCAAGTGGCAAAGCTGAAGAGGGAAGCGGCTGAAGAGGTGGTAGACCAAACGCGAAACTGTCCAGTTCCAGACGGGTAGAATCGGAATCTGAACGTGAGTCTTGCGAGTGAGTTTTCGTTGTTGTTGCTGTTATTGTTGCAGCAGAATCTGCGAAAGACTGCGACGATTGCGGCAATGGTAAAGAATAAGAATACGCAGATAATGATGACTGCGGCTGCGTAGCAACTGGGAGTGGCGCGTGCGCAAGGTTTTCGTTAGTCAACTGGAAGGCCAGTTGTGAGCCCAGTGTTGATTTGATGCGCACAGAAACGTGATGCGTGAGCGATGGATTGTGTAAATTTAACGACCGTAGTGCGTGGAGTCCGTTGAGGTAAACGTTATCGACAAAAACTAGTGGGGGGTTTGATGACGATCCTGTTGTATTGATAGTAACATTTGAGCTGTTTGCTGCGGATCCAATCGGCGCCACTGAAGCGAACACTGAGTTTACACCTGAAAGTTCAGTTGATGGCTTATCAAGTGCAGAATCTTGATCTAGTTGTGACTTTTCCGCCTCCAGCGGCAGTTCGGAATCGGTTGCGTCATTATTCTCACGCGACTTTCCATTGCTTGACCCCCCAGTGCTATCCCGTATGCTAGTTTCAATGCTAATGCTGATGTCTATACTGTTGTTGTTATTATTGCTTCCACCGTTGATGTTGTTACTGCTGTTGGTGTTGCTCCGTCCCCTTCCCATTGAATCACAATTGGGAAAAATGATCTGAAAACACAAATGCAGTGACTGTCATGAAAGCCAACACATTGAATTAATTAGCCTCACAAGTTCACTTCGCCACCTGCAGCTGTGAGGGTTGCAGAGGGTAATTTTTTAAAACGAAAGTTGTGTGCTGCCAGCAATTTCTCCAAAAACAATGCCATCATACAAACAACTCTCCTGGTCCAACTTAAACACAATAGTCGGACACGATCCCACACTGCCAGCCAGTTTTTCAAGTTTGCCCTGCATGCCACCAGTCACATCAACCACAGTCGACCCAGAAACGGATTCCCGCAAAACACAATCTAAATTATCAAAATTGATCAATGGAATCAGTTCCACGTCTTGATCTAATTTTGGATCCCCAGAATAAATTCCTGCTACATCAGTGCCCATCAGTATCAGATCAGGATTTAACGTCGTCACAATTTGCGCAACGATTGCATCGCCGCTAAAAACACTGTACCCCCACGCTGGATCTTTGTCGGGAACCATGCACCCTGTTGTGACCGGAATACAACCTGCCGCCAAAACTGCATTTATTCGTGCAGAATCAAACCACGCCGTCCGTAGTCCGCATTCTTCCGTACACACAATTTGATGCGCTGGCACAAACTCGAGTTCCAATCCGGCATTTGCCGACAAAATCGCAGGCTTGGATCGTTTCAATTACCCCTGCTTTCTGTACCGCTGTTTTGATCCCACGTGCGATTCCGTAGCGCGTCACGTTGCTGTGTCCAAATGGTCCGACTCCGCATACGATAATTACTTCTAGAGCGGTTTCTGAACGCTTGCAGTCTTTCATCGCTGCAACAATTTGACCTATACTCTTTCGAATCGTCTGTTTCTTGATTTGATGCGTGTTGGTGCTCTTCTCGGTGATAGCTGCGCCGCCAAATTTGATGACAACACGCATACTTAATATTTTTAAACTTTTTTAATGAATTCACCATTCTTCATGTTGAACGACAACTATTTCATCAGAATATCTAACATCCCCACCAGATGGTGGAACACAATTTTTGCTGCATGAATATACCAACACAGTCCCGAAATCTACTCCTTTCGTACTCACATTTGCCAACGACGGCACTGTTGTTGTTGCTGTTGACCCAGACTCTTTTTTTGACAACATCGAGCTAGTTTTGGCTGCTACAGCCTCTGCATGCTCTTCAACAGGCAGAAATGTGAGTAAGGCTGGCATCAGTTGCATTTCAAAAGTTCTTGCGCCGTTACAATGTGGGCATGGCGGCGGATCCAAGAATGGATTGTCGTTGTAATTCAGCGGCGATTCATTGAAGCCATATCTGCAACAAAGTAATAATTTTAAAAAAAGTTAAATAAAAAATATTATACCGAAGACACTGTTCAGGATTCTTTGCAACAGTTTTTTGAAACTTTTTAAAAGATTTTGTTATACTACGAATTTGCGTCTTTTCATAAACCTCGCCTTCCCATCCAGTTACTTGCGATTTTCCATCATCGTCCTGCTGCTTCGTGCTGCCCTTTCTCGAATACCCAGACGGTATTCCAGCGGCTCGTTCAATTATCGTTCGAATGTCAATCGATTCGGATTTTTGATACTCCTGCAACAGCTTCATTTCATGAGATAGGTTGTCTGCTGCCAAATTGCCGATAATATTGGCTTGTGTAGAATCATCCACAAATTCGAGTGCATATCCCGGAAAACTTGGTGCGTCTGGATTCAGACTAATATCGGCAGGAGAAATCTGGAGTTGATCAACACCATCCTCTAATTCACTCAAATCTGCAATCGTATTTTCCTTCTCTTCTCTGATTATTTTTTTTTGTTTATTTGTATCTTGCTTTTTTTTTGCGGCGATGCTTTTTGTGTTGGATTGATTGCCGCCATTTTCAGATTTCTCAGAATTTTTGGAATCGTTTTGCACTTGAGTTTGACCTGTATTATCGTCACTGTCATCATTTTCATTCAAATCGTCCATCCATGATGCATATTTTTTATCTCTGGCATCAAGCAATTTCAAAATTTCGTCATTCGAGTTGCTGTTCTTGATAGATTTCTCTGAGGTTCCAAACGACGGAAAATCATCGGAAAAACTGCCAAATATATCGCCATCAACAGAAACGCCATTGAATTGGTTGCCAATTAATGTATCGCCAAAAGAAGCCGCGGTGGTGTAAATTGACGGTTTTCTTTGCTTTTGCGGCTGCTGCGGTGTCTTTTTACTGGTATTACTGCTGTTACCAATTTTTACTGTTACATTCAAATTAGTAATCACATTTGTCGATATGTTGGAGGTTGATTTCTTCAGTGGAGTTGGGAATTGTTGAGTAGATGGGGCAACTGGTTGTTTGAGATGCGGGGCTTTGATAGCTCTGATTACGGCGAAACTGCAATTTTATTGGAAGAGTGAATTCCAAATAGTTGCATGATGCAGGTTGCATTGACAGACCTTCCAGACAGTTTTGAGCAGCTTGCTTTATTGCAACCAAAAACGTAGAGAATACGGTCAAGGAAGGCATTGGGGGTTCCACGAGGCAGAGACAAGTTTGCGGCATAGACTTGACAGAGAAGATACATTGCGGCGGAGCAGACGGCGCACGACGGGATAGGAACGGGTTGCAACAGCGAGAGTGAAGCCTGTTTGGATTCATTGGAGTTGGAAGATAAGAGAATGGCTGCGACTAACCGCGCGGCCACCAATCTTATCGAGATATGGATCATTGGTATTGTGATTTTGAATGGATTGAGATTGGGATTGATTGATGGGCCAATCGAGACAAGCAAAAGCAACATGCATTTTGTCAATGAAAAAAAAAGAAAGAAAGCTCTATGAGTTCAGGGGCAGGAACAGGGACAATTCCTGACTTTCTTGTTGCGCTGGCGGCGACAACAACCAGCGACGAGAGCCACGCGAACCCAGGGGTTGTGTTGGTGACGCGTGACCGAGCCGAGCTGGTGGAGCTGTCGTTTGTAGTGGTGGCGTGCAACCAGAGCACCTCCTATTCAGAGAATACGCCGAGTACTATTCACGCCAGCCAAAGTACGCAGAGCACGCAGAACACGCTGGGTGGTGCGAGTAGTCCACACAGCTCGCCGGGCAGTCAGATGCTCCACTGGCAACAGCTTCTCGTGCGGCCGGCTTTCACACCCTTCTCGCCCTTCTGTGCACGCGTCTCCGGCTTCTCGCACGATCAGCTGATGGCTGCCAAACACTCCTTCGCCTCTGCAATCAACGAACTCGACCGCTTCATCCAAATTTACTTTGTGTCACAGAACAAGTCGTTTGCCTTTGTCTCCCACGGCGATCATGATCTGCGCTTCCATCTCGTCAGAGAGGCCAAGGAGAAAGGCGTTGTTCTTGCGCCACACTACGCTGTATTTTTCGACATTGCTTCACAAGTGCGCGTCTGGAGCGAAGGCTACATGCAGCAACAGCAGCAACAGCAGCAACAGCAGCAACAACGCGAACGTGAACATCACCAAAACAACCACCTTTTCGTGCATCAGCAGAAACGATTCAAACTCAATTCTTTCGCCGACGATTCGCTATCTGTTACCTCTGTTCCCACGGCGAATACTCCTCCTATTTTTACTGCTTCAAATGCTACGCACGCAACTGTTCCGACTTCTCTCGATCATGCTGCTGATTCTGCCGATCATACTGATGCTGCTAATGCTGCTAAGGCTGCTAATCCTGCTGACTCTGTTGATTTTGCTGATTCTGCAAATCCTGCAGATTCTTCTGAACCTGATAATCCTGTTGATTCCATACCGACTACTACTCTGGCTACTTTAACACACGTTAAGCCCCCTACTGAAACTCAGTTAGCGGCATTAAAGTCGTCCTCATCATCAGATCATTCGGATTCGACATTTCCTTCTGCTGAAACTGCTGCAATTTTATCAATCACAAAAACACCAACTAGTATAACTCAACAAAATTTCCAGCCCCAAACCTCATTTTCCGTTGCCCCTGTAATGCATCATATTATTCCTCCAAATATGTCTCTTGTTGCTCTGTGCCATCATGTTGGAATTCAGCATGAAGGCCGTTTACACTGCGGAATCGACAATGCTGTCATGATTGCGAAACTCTCAATTACTGTTCTTGCAGTCGCGTATAGTTTATTGGCGGCAAACAAAGAATCCAATCCAACTACTGATGGTGAAGGCGGTTCAGTTTCAAATAATAAGAAAAATGTCGAAATTCCGTTTACAAACCCGACCAATCTGGCCAATCTTGTTGTTGATTTTTATGCAACTGAAAGCAAAATTGTTATTTTATCCGGAATTTCTTTTACAACGACAGTCACGTATGTTTCTTTTCAGTTTTCATAATACTACCTTTCGTTTTTTCCTCAGAGATGTGCAAAACTGGCTCAATCAAGTCAACCTTATTGCGTCGCAGCTGTGGATGCTTAAAAATAGCGACGGGAGAGCGAGTGGCGTCGGATATGTTGTTTTCAATACGCATGCAGACGCACATATCTGTCTTGTCAATTTGAATGGAAGATCTATGGATGGTCGAGCAATTCAAGTCGGTCCAGCTTCAGAACGTGAATTTGATCTCACAAGACCGTTACGGGCGCCATTTCCGGTAATTTCTTTCCTTTTTACTTCTTTTTTCTTCTGAAATTCGACAAATCAGACAGCACATGAAATTGCCGTAGCAACAGCCACTGCACCAGATACAAAACCTGGCGACTGGTTCTGCCCAACATGTCAATTTCACAATTTTGCGAACAGGATTCTCTGTAAACAATGTAACAATCCTTCGCGTACAAACAGCATAATCGCGCCAGGTGTGGCAGCGCTCGCAATATCAGGAAGATCATCGAATCCACACAATAACTTCAACCACTACCACCAAAATCACCACCACCACCATTTTTCGCACCCTTCTTCAACAGGTCAACCATATGCAGGAATTGCACCGACAGGAATGTCAATCTTGAAGCCAGGCGACTGGATTTGCACTAACGCTGCATGCCGGTTCCAGAATTTTCAGTCGCGGATGGAGTGCTTCAAGTGCAGATCGTCACGGCCTCCTGGCAGTGGTGCGCCCGGGATGATTGGTGTTGCGGCGTATCCTGGCGGCGGCGTCAGTGGTATTGGAGGAGTTAGTGGTGGATTCAAACCAGGAGATTGGGCTTGCTCGGGATGCAATAAACATAACTTTGCTTCCAGGGCAGTGTGCATGCAATGTGGGAAAGCGAACGACGGGGTGAGTAGTGCTGTAAAGCCGAATCATGGCATAGGACCAATGTCCCGGCCGACTGATCGGCCGGGAGATTGGACTTGCCCAGTTCCAGCGTGTCGGTATCATAATTATGCAAGTCGAATGGAGTGCCATCGGTGCGGTGCGAGACGATAATCAAAAAAAAAAAAGAAAAAAAAAAAGGAAGACGTCTCTCTATGTGAGTTGAGTGTGGTGAAAGAGTGTGTGATGGGTGTGTGAAGTTTCGAGTGTGAGTGAGTGAAAGTGTGACAGGGAAGGGTGTAGTGCGAGAGTGAGTGTGGTAGTGAGTGCGTGAGCGTTACGGAATTTTGAACCGGGTTTTCTTTTCTTTTTTTATTATTTTTGTCGTATTTTTCAAATAAATTGGGAGGATGGCAGCAATTACCACGCGAGTCACATCGTCAGCAAGTAAACGAGTTGCTGGGATTGCTGCAAAAGTTCAAATACAAGTAGGAGACTTGGCCCAAGTGCGACGGTGAGAAAAGAAAGGAGTGGCTGAAAAGAATAACCAAAAACTCAGGGAACCATGCATTGTTGTGCGTGTGCCATCACCACTTGATCAGTTCTACGTATCGCTAACTGTCTCTGGTCATGCACTACGCCATGCTGCACGGGATGTAGGCTTCGTGGCAACAGGTTGGAGCAAACAAATGTCGGCAAAAGCAATCTCAGCAGGGGAAGTTGCAATGACAACAGCAACACCAACTACAACAGCAAAATCGTCAAACTCGAAAACAACGGTGATAGCCGCAGAATCAAGCGAATTGCTCGCGACAGCGCAAATTCCACCGACAATTTTGACGCATCTTGCACGTTTCGACGCATACGCCGATCGCCTCTTGTACGAACACGGAGAACGATTTTCTCAAGCGTATATTGAATTCTTTGCTGCTGATTCCGATAACCCGGCGATTGTCGTGTCGGTCGAAGATGTTGCAAGGTGGGTTTTCAAAAGTACAGAAAATAACTGTCCGTCACCAGCTGAACTGTATGCGACACATACTTTCCTATCCAAGAACATCAAAATGTTTGCTCCGCTTTCAGAGACGAATTCTAGTTATTCGCCGATTGATTCAAATCCTCGTTTTTTGCTGCGTGGGAAATCTGAAGTTGACGAGATTTCTTGGATTGAACAGCAAATGAGAGGCGTTCGAATTGGCGACGAACTGAAAAGTTTTTTGAATAAGGCGGTTACTTTAATAGAAAGGTTCCTTTTTTTATGTTGTGAAATGAATATATAAAATTATTTTAATTTTAATTTTTTTCTTGAATGCAGAGCTAATGCCAGCCCAGTTGTGGAAACGTCCATGTTTGGTGTTAAAGAAACTGTGACAGATCTTGCAATTGATAATTTGGATGACATTGCCTTTACTGAAACAGATCTTAGATTCATTAATATTATCAAAGGTGCTGCTTTCAAGCCCTACCCAAATCCATACATTGAATATGTAAATCGCGGAATACTTTCACGTCTGCCTTTTGGATATTCAAAAAAGCCAAGTAGGAAAAGCACAAACAACGGGCCGACTGCGTTTTCTCGTGGTCTCGATGCGATCAGACTTTTGAAAGATTTAGGCGTTCTCACTCCGTGGGAGAACACGGCGATATTGGCTGCAAAAAGTAATGGCGGATTTTTGGACGGTATTCCTGGACATGACTTGTCTGATTGGGCCGATTCCGCCCAAACAGATGCGAATATTTGGGGGGATAGATTGTTGGTGCAAGAAACAATGGTCGAAAGTGCATTACAAGAAACACCACTCGAAGAATTGCCTACAAGTAAATTACAAATTCCAATTACGCTCTCAAAATCAATTTCTGAAACAATTAATCAAACTGCTGATCCATTATTGAGGGCTGTTAAAAAAAATGTTATTTTTCCATCTGAAAATATGTCAGACGATTTCATTGACGAAAAACTTGCCAATTCATCCGCATCGACATTATCTCGCCGCGATTTTGAGAATATTCCTGTTTATGTTATTGATTCGCCAACAGCTCAAGAGCTTGATGATGGAATTAGTATCGAACATACAATATCTGGAGAAACATGGTTGCATGTTCATATTGCAGATCCAACAGCACGTATTCCTTCAACTCATCCTCTTGCCGCACTTGCGCAGTTGCGTGGAACTTCAATGTATCTTCCGGAGAGACACTACCCAATGATTCCAGATAGCCTGAGTAATACAATCTTCAATCTCGGAAAAACTCAGTATGCTCTAACTTTTAGCACTCGAGTTGGCGGAGATGGAGATTTGATTGATTACAAAATTAGTCCCAGCATAGTCCGCAATGTCAAAATACTGCATTACCGCGATGTCAATCGCGTTCTTGACTGGAGTACAGTATTTGGTGCCAAAAAGTCTACCAGTGAATTTGAAGCAGGCTTCAGCGATATGCCATGGGTTGAAAAATTAATGAGAGAAATACGCGACAGCGATGCGAAAAAAGCACCAAGTGCTTCAATTACTCAACCTGAAATATCAAAAGATTTGATTGAGCTCCAGAAGCTTGCATATAAACACATGCAATGGCGCGTTTCTCATGGTGGTTTCGCATCTGACCAGCCAAACTTCAATGTCAAAGTTACTCCGTATCCGCTTGCAATCACTCCAAATTTTCCGACTCGGCCTTTTGAGTATGAACAGCAGCAGCGACAGCCACTTGTTCTCTTTGACTCCAATGCAGCCAGTCATCTTGAACCTGCTTCAAACATGGTTTCAGAATGTATGATTATGGCTAATCGTGTTGCAGCAAAATTTTGCGCAGAAATGGATATTCCTACAGTTTACAGAGGGCAAGAGCCTTTAAAAGAAGCAAGTGGAGATGTGGTTAAAGCCGCATTGGCATGTATAGATCCTGTATCTGGAGTCATGCCTTTCCTTGCCTTCAGATCCATTGTTCCATATTTTTCTGCAGCATCATCAAGCATAAAGCCAATAAGTCATTTTGCTCTTGGGATCAATGTCGGTGAAGGGTTTGGATCTGGTTACATGAAGGTAACATCGCCACTGAGACGATACAAGGACATGATGATGCACTGGTTAATAAAAGAACGGCTGTTAAAAGAAGAAGGAAGAGTTTCCAGGAGTCTCTTCACTCTTGAAAATGTTTTCCGGATTTCCGAGCGGATCAGTGATATTGAGAAACGCTCTGAAAAAGTGTCGAGTGCATCATCGAAATTCTGGGCCTTGGAATGGATTCAGAGACGTGAGATTCTGTGGCGGTCTGGCGCACCGCAAGAGGTTGTTGACTTTGGTATTGTGGCACATGATGAAAAACTGGCAGATCTTGGAGTTGGAATGCCTGGTTTAGCTGTGGGGCCACGAGGTCCTGTGATTTGGAATGATATGTATCGCGGGCATGTTGAGTGGGGTGCATTGCAGCATACTTGGGAGGTTTCCAGTGCTAAACGATGCGCTAGGCCAACTTACAAATTTGTCGTTCAACGAATTTCTGATATTTTTGTTACTGGTATCTTGGGCGATTTAGGAGGAGTTGAGGCTCGAATTCATGCTATCAACGGAACTAGTTTTGAATTTGGTGATATTGTTACTTGTGTTGTGGATACAATTGATCCAGCAGCAGGTATTTTAATTATGGCGGTCGAAATAAACAAAATATTTTGACAAATAACGGAGGAAAAATATATATTAAATTTTCTTGCTCTTTCCCTTTCCCTTTCCCTTTTTTTTCCGACGAATTATGACAATCTCTTCGTCACTACTACTTTCATCTTCAGACTCGTTACCACGTTCTTGGCGATCTTTAGCCTTCTTTTTTCCAGCACGCTCCAATAGCTTATCCAATTCGCCATCCTCCAACAAACCCTTTCCAGATTTAACAGTTGGCTCATCATTTTCGGAATCCTGATTTAGATCAGCTTTTGGTGTTGCTGGGCGCTTTGGTGATTTTGGCGATTTTGGCGCAGATTTTATTGACGGCGACTTTGTGCCCATTCCTAAGCCAGCGTCTGCTAAGAAAGCGGCTGTTGCAGATTCACCTTCCTCATCAGTACTTTTTTCTACGTCAATACCACGTCGTCTCAACCGTCTTCGTCGTTCCCGTTCGCGTTCTTTGCGTTCGGCTTCTTCTTCTGCTGCAGCCTCATTGACATTACGTGCAGGTTCTTTGGGCCTTTTGCGCTCCCCAATCCATTCTCGACCGCCAGTTTCTCCAGAGGTACCAAAAGCAGATCCACTGGAATTAAATTGCTGTTGAATTGGTGGTTGCTGTTGTTGTTGTTGTAGTTGCTGAGGGAGTCCTGTATTTGGACCAAATGGCATTGACATACGATAAGAGTCATACATTTGATATTGGTGATTCATTTGACCTTGCTGCATCATATGTTGCATTGGTGGGTATCCCGGCATTGGCATCATCGATCGCATTGGACCGTACATTCCATTTTGCGCCGTATAGTCTCCGGGAATTGGTGGGCCACCTTGTATAAATGAACTAGCCGTAGCGGGATTAACTATAACCCCACCACTTGATGCTCGAGATAAACTATCGGAGTCAGAATTGGGAAGCGGCGTCGCTCCACGCGACTTTGCGGAGCGTGCAGCAGGAGATTTGTGCTTTGACAATACTTTCTTTCGAGAAGCAAGACTTTGCCGATCACTGGAAGTTTCGCTGCTATTATCTTCGCTCGAGTTTTCATTTGAATCTTCAGATTCATCACTGTCGGATTCAGTTCCACTTTCTTCGTCTTCTGCCTCGTCTTCATCTGAGTCTGGCTTGTAATATTTGCTGCGTCCTTTTTTATCTTTAGGTGTACTTTTTGATGTGCCTTTTGATGTGCCTTTTGATGAGGCATTCTTTGATTTGGCAAGATGGGAAGAGGTTTCAGAGGTTGATCCCCGTCTGCTCGCTGATATTATAATTAGACGAGACGATACATTTTTTTTATACTCACAATTTCCGCGTTCCATCATACGTTGCATTTCTTTGATTCTAATTAAATAATTTTTGTTTGTAAGTTTTTTTTCTTTTCTCCTTCTACAGAAAACTCACCTTTCATTTTCAAGCCACTGCTGCCTCATCATATGATGGCTTGCCGCCAAATTAGGGTCTTCCCAGCCGTTTTCATATCCGTATTCACTATTAGGCGGGTAATTTCCAGGAAATTGTTGGTAACCATATCCATGAGGCGGGTACAATCCTGGCGGTGGCTGAAACTGACCATAACCACCATTAATTTGTGGGTATCCTGGAAAAAGAGACCCTTGTGGCATTTGCATGAACATACCAGTTTGAGCATCTAAAGATTGAGAAAACGGACGTGGCTGCATGTTTTGATCCATTGGATGTACACTAAATTGTTTTGGCGGAATAAATGTGGACGAGCGATATCCTCCCATTTTCTTGAGAGCTTCTTTTTCTTTCTCCCATTTGTCAACTTCAGCAAGAAGCCCTCCTTCAATTTTTGGCTTCAATGCTGGGGCTTGGAGTTTAGCCATGTTCGACGCAAGAGGAAATCCGCTGGGAATTGCTGCTCCAACAGTTACACCATCAAACTTTTGACGCAACTCTTCGAGAGCTTTTTGGTTTGCATTGCTGCCTCCCAAACCAACAGCTTTAATAGCCTGCTCGTAATTTCTTTGCTTGAGAGCCTTCTCTTGGGCTAGTTTTACCTCTGCGGGAAGGCTGACCAGTGGACCCCCATTCCCAGCTCGTCGACTTGGACTTTTATCAAGAAGAACTCCAGCAGCGTTTTTTTCTGGTAGTTGAGCCAGTAACGAATTTTCGGCATAGATTTTGAAAGGTTTCTCTTCTTCCTGCAATTTAATATATTATCCACCAGAAAAAAGAATATAAAAGAAATCATAAAAGAAAAAAAGAAAAAGAAATAACAAACCTCAATATTTACAAATTGTGACATTTGGGGTGGTTGCTCAACCAGTAATTGAGGATTAGTACCAAGTGGTGTCGTTCCAGCTGCAAAATTCGGCATTGCTGCAAGTCCACCTGGCATTCCTTGCATCATAATCATTTGATTCAACAACATCTGTTGTTGTTGGAGCAATTCAGCAGCAGGAACATTTTCGTCATCACTGTCATCCACCTCTTCTTCATACTCTTCATACTCTTCCTCTTCTACTTCAGCTCCAGGAAGTGAATCATCAGAATCAACACTTTCATCACTCTGACTTCCATCATCATCTTCATCATCATTGTCCAATGTTCTCCCTCCATTGATCACTTGACCAAGTTTACTTTTTTGGCCACTGCTCCTTCCTCCTGGCGCAGTAGACTTTTCAATCTTTCTTCTTCGAATAACTATCTTTTTTTTACGAGTGACAGCAAGAGGCAAACCACCCAGCACACCAGAATTCATCAAAGATGGATTAACGGGTCCAGGTATCCCGATTCCAAAAGAATTATTGAGTTGTGTAGGAGTAGCCATTTTCGGATTGACAACAGTAAGAGCACCACCGGCTGCAGATACGTCCATACTTGACCTGCGGGAAGCTTCAGATGCAGCGGCTGCCAGAGACAAGATACTTTGTCGTTTCATTGCTGCAGACAATCGCTTGTGATTCTTGACTGAGGCGGAATGCATCGATGCTGCCAACGATACATTCTCATCGTCATTGTCGTCTTCATCAGAATCATCATCGTCCTCTTCATCGTCGTCTTCATCAGAATTATCACCTCCTTTCGTGCCGCTGCTACTTTTGGCCGCATTTTGTGGATTTGCTAAGCCCGATGAATTGGCAAAGGCTGGTGATATTTGCGCGTTTGGTCCAACTGAAGATTGGTTTGCAAACTACAAAAATAAATCAATGATTCAAAAATCATTCTGCAGACTAAAACTCAATCTTTACCTGGTACTGCCAGGCCCAAGTTCCGTCTGGTTGTAAAGTTGGAACAGCCACAAGAACCAAATCAGTCTTAACAATGTCTTTTGAAGATTCTGTAACTGGTTTTGTTTCACTAATAATGCCTGCGTGGGTCGGAGTATCAACTGATGTTTCTTGTAATAATTCAGGCTGTGCTACAAAGGGTGTTAAAACTGCGTCTTTATCAACAGCCACAGTTTGTTCGATCGTGCTAGATGCTACAACGGCAGTTATCAAGTTCTCAGATACAGAACCGGAATTTTCCTGACTCTGGCTGGCAGAAACGGAATAAGTAGATTCAATTGGAATTTCATGATGCACAGGAATGGAATCAGCAGACGCAATTGGAATGTCAAAACCATTTATCTTGGCTTGTTTTTCAAAATTTTGATTTACTTCGCCAACACAAACTTCTTTAGAAACTTGTTGTTGAGTTTGGTAAACAACTTGCTGCTGGTTTTGATAAAGTTCACGAGTTTCATTGTCATTCCAATCATCAACTGGAATAGCCCGTTCACGAAATTCATATCCTCCAGTCGAACCAGGCATTTGGGCTTCCAGCCATTGAATTAGTCCACGGACTTTATCCAAAATTTCTGCTTTTTCCACAACTCCACGCGCCTCGACTCCTTTGCCCACAGCATCAACCCACTTATCCAAATACCCATCTTTACGTGCTTTATACTTGTCTTGCAAAACCAAGTGGAACATTTTCTTACTGGTCCATCCGCTCTCCGGCGGAGCTTGCGATAGTCCAGCAAGTTCATCAGTATATAGGTAAAGCAGCCCCCACCCAGTAAGCCCTAATTCAACTGCAAACTGGAATGGTCCATAATTTCTTTTCGTTTCCCCAAACACTGCAACCGCATCAAATGGCGCAATGCCAATCTCTCCTTGTTGCATTTCAACTTCACGTGCAACAAGATTCGCTTCAATTTTAAATGTTCCCAGTGTTGCTGTTACCCAGCGCAACGCATCCAGTGGGACGTTTGCTGGTTCGTCAGATAACGGCATCAGGTAGATAAATTCCGGGGCAGGACGTGTGTCAGAAGCGCTTGCAATCGTTTTGTAGTATTCGTCGCTGCTATAGTTATCGACCGGTAGAACTAGAGCATTGAGCAAAGTCTTGGGCATCTGAGAGGCACGCATGTCTTCAGTATCAGTGTTTGCTGATGTTGTACCGAGGATGGAAGAGCCTGCAACAATCGTGCCTTCGATACGAATTGGGGGTGTTGTTCCACCGTCGCTGAGTGTTGTGATTGGAGCGGATTTATCTGGGTCGCAAAGCGATGGAAAAGAGTTGGACAGGTACGAGACGTAGTCGAGAGACGCATGAGTGACAGCTTCAACTCGAAAAATTGGAAATCCTTTTCCAGATCTGTATGCATCCATGGATTCGTAAAACGCGATGTCCGGGAATTTGGTCGATCCAACACCTCCGGCAGCATTCAAATATATATTGCTGGTTGTTTCGCCATCAATTCCTGGTTTGGGAACCGGCACATTTTCTTTTTTTTTGCCTCTGTCGCCCAATAAAAGTCCAAATAATCCTTTTTTGCTTGGTTTTTTTTCTGTAGTGGAATTTGTCGTAGACGATTCCGTTTCATAATTTCCAATAACAGCTACATTTCCGACAACCCCGTAAACCGTTTTCCATGCTTGAGCATATCCGCATCTGATGCGTACCCATCCTTCTAAATATACTGGCGGGCCTGCGCCGCGAACTTGGCCAACGGTCGATGTCTTAAATGGCGATAGTCCAACATCTTTCCAAGCTCGGAGGCTGTCAGCGTCTCTGTCATTCGATTCGGTAGATTTCGATAAAGATGTTACATGTGTAGATGCAAGACGACGTAATGTTATGTGATGATTGACTTTCGACGCCTAAAAGTCAATTTGAAATTTCGAAAATTGCTGACCGTCAAACAAACTGAAATAACAAAAAACGAATAACCGTAGTACCTCAAATTGCGAAAGTCTAATTGCTGTAACCCAATGATTAGCAGCAATATTACTGCGAAGAAATAGGTATAAAAGATTCGAGGCGTTGATATTAATTGCAATGCAGACGTCATACGGAGTCGGTGGAGGTGGATACGAGGCAGCAAAAGTTGGTATTGGGGGTTGAAATCCGTAAGGTAAAATTTCCGCAATTGCATTTGCAAGAGAAAAAGAAACTGCAGGGAAGTTGTTGTTTGCCGTTTTCACAGCGCGAATAATTTTTGCTGCTGGAATTTGAACAGCTTCAGACTCCATGATCGACTGAGCGCTTGGATTGGGAAAATATGGAGCGGCGGCAATAGCTATAGTTCAAATAATGAGTACATAAAAGAAATGAAAATAGGTTGTTACCTTCAGGAACTGGAAAGAGGGAGATGGTAGTTCCAGTGAGTTCAGCCCAGTACTTTGTACAGCCGAACGCCTCAAGGGTGGGAAGTTTAGAGGGAGGATTAGCGGGTACAGCATACAGAAAGGATTTGGCGTAAGACTTTGAAGCCAGTGTTGTGACTAGCGGTGCCAAATCGGGAAGAAGGGGAGGGGAAAGAATACGATGTTGTTGCTGTTGCAGTAACAATGGCTGTTGTTGTTGCTGTAATTGTTGTTTCTGCTGCTGTAACTGTAATTGCAGTTGTTGTTGATGCTGCTGTTGCAGCTGTAGTAGTAGTTGTTGCTGTTGCAGCTGATTGTTAGTAGGTGACGCGCTTCGGCTTGCACTTAGACTGTTGGTGCTTTCGCTTTCGGAGCCGCTCTCTGTTCCGCTTAAACTCTCGGTTCCGGAAGCTGATGCTGGAGTTGATGCCGGTGCAACTGCCGTGATGTTTGGCATCGTGTTCAGTAATAACCACCAGCTTTTTTTCTTTGTTCGAAAAACACGCCGAGATCCTTCGAGTTCCCATCATGTCTCTCAGCCAAGAAGATTTCCGCCGCCTGCTCGCTACTCCGCGTCCACAGACATCTATCGAAAACTTTGGCGCTCGTGGAAACGGAAAGCCGGTATTTGCGTGAGTTTGTTGTTTACCCTTTCTATAATATTCCAGATCAATTGATTAGTGAAGCGTTTCTTGGCCCCCGGCTCCAGCAAGCCCGCAGCCAAGATTAAACAGAACGACATCAACAGCAAGCCCGAATTTGCTCGACCTATTCCTAGGCATTTCCACAAGAAACAATTGCCGCAGTACGTTGCTAAAGTCTTCTTTGCCTCTATTGTGTTGACGGACTCTCTTCTCTTAGAGATCCTGATGAATCAGCAACCGTCCACTTTCGCGACAGAGCCCGCGAGCGCAGGCAGGGTATTAATCCGGATTACAAAGATTCAGATGATATTCTTGCCCGCCTGAGTGCTACGTGAGTCTAATTCATGTTTCTCCAACAGTCTAATTTTTCGATTTGGCAGTGAGCAAGCAGAGAAAAACGAAACAGACTCGGCAGAAATCAAATCGGCTCTATATCAACAGTCGAAATATTTAGGTGGTGATCTAACTCACACCCATCTTGTCAAAGGTCTCGATTTTGCCCTCCTAAAGAAAGTTCGATCTGAGTTGAAAGATTCAAACCAAGAGTGAGGAAATCTGTCGGTTTTTTCTTTGTTCGTACTCATATTTTTTGAAATAAAATTCAAGGGAAAAGGAAACTGAAGCATACCTTGATCGAATTGAAAATTCAACTCTTTCTTCTTCATCTACTGCCATAGAGAATTCTACAACAACCTCTTCAGCAACAACATTCAATTCATCCCTCGCTGAGCAAATTTGTTTAGTTGCACTTTCAGCAAACAAGAAATCCCTTACCCGAACCAATGAACTGTTTCAACCCGGTCGAATGGCATTCTGTTGGGATCTTGGCGACAAAAATTGTGCTGGTGGGGATCCAATTCCGACAATGATCATCCGAAGCAAAGGGGATATCAAAGAAGAGGTGACTCATTTTAATTTGATACGAAAACAAATACCAAAAAAAGAGTTAAATCTCTTAGACCCAATTAAATATGTAGTTACAGCGAGTGAATTATCGGTGGTTTAGTAGAATTAAACATTTGTTTCTTCAGAAAGCATCCACTCTTGACTCAGAGGTTGTTATGGGGAAAATTATTGAGATTCTTGGAAATGTTAGATTTGGTGCAAAGTCTTCAGAAGAAGGGTTAACTGCCGGAGAAAGGAAAGCACTGAAGAAAAAAGAGAGAGAAGAAAAATTGCAACGAGAGGCCGAAGTACTGAAAAAGCAACAGCAAGAGCTTGGAATTATTAATAGAATAGAAATGAATGATGATGGTGACGAGTTGAGTTGGTGTTATTTAATTATTTTTTTTGGCTTCGTCGCTCACACTAAAATTTTCGCAGTATTTTTGCAGATGCTGGGCGAGATTATTCACTTGAAGCAACTGCAGCAAATAAAAACAGCAGCGAATTGTTTAACGACGCGTCGAAAACTGTAAAAGCACCTGTTACTAGCTATTTTGCAAAGCCTGTTCTGGATTCAGACGATGAAATCGAAACCAAAATTCCTGATGACCTTCCAAAGCCGCATACAAAAAAAAACAACGAAAGTGATGATGAAGATGACGACGAGATGTTTGCCGATCTTGATGCTGTAGCGGGCTTAAAGGAGAAACGACGAAATTCATTGGCGCCAAGGACAAAAGATTTAATACTAGAGCAAACGTCAGATCTCGATAAACTTCTAATATCTGGCGCAAAAATGCTCAACTCATTGCAGGGTGCTGGAACGGCTGAAAAGATAATTGCCGAAACTGTAAAAACTGCGAAAAAACCGCCAGCAGGTGGACTCAGTCTCACACGCCTCACAAACAATTATGGTGAAGAAGATGCTGAATTTGACCAATACTATGACAGTGATGATGCAGACGATGATGAGGAAGCAGCTGCAGATGCATCACAACTTGATCTTGGCATAAAAGCACGCAAACGCACGCAAATGAAACGTTATGATTTTGAGACTGAGGAAGAGTTTCAGGCATACAAAGACAGTCAAGTTGTAATGCCCAAGAGTGCGTATCAATTTGGTGTAAAGAGTGGAGAAGGCCGGAAAAGCCGAAAAGAGTTGAGTGGTAGCAGTGGTGGAGGTGGAGGTAAAAAAGGCGATGATGCTAAATTAGACAAAGAAATGAAGCAGTTGGATAAAATGATGGGTGAAAAATATGGAGTGTCAATAACAAAAAATGATAAGAAACGGGAGAATCCTGGTGGTGGTGGTGAAAGTAATCGTGGCGGTGGTGGCGGTGGAGCCAGAAAGCGCCGCATGTGACGATATTGCCGATATAATGTTTGAACTTATCCAACGCTTGAGTGAAAAATAAAATTGAAAATATTGTCATGCAATACCATTCGAATTCTGCGCGAAACAGGCAATCTGCATCTCAACAACGTGAAATTTTTGATACATTCGGTGTTCTGAAGAATCCGATTTCTATCTTCAATTGTGCCTATCTACCGGCATGCCAACCAGAGTAAAACCTAATACGAAAAAATTCACTGTAAAATAATCAACTATTTTGACAACAGAATAGGCGCGTTGGCGGAAATTGTTTATTTGCTTGGAGAAGCTAGCGCCATTGTAACTACTGCCTTAACATGCTCATGACTTGTCGTAAAAATTATAAATTACAGGCACAAGGACTTCGATCTCCAGTCACTAGCCTTGACAAGCTCCAGCATAATCCGTCACATAAATTGTTCATTCTTCGCTCAGACTTTAACCTACAATCGTCTCAAATTACAGGTAAAGAGAGGGAAAAAGAAAATAAGTAAATGAAAAAAAAAAATAATTTGATTGTCATTCAAACAAGAACAGAGACCGAAAGCATAATCGAAATTAACGACAACGAAAAGACGGTGAATAATACCGAAATTGAAGAGACAGGCGGAAATTTTCAATCTTCTAAAGTTCTTGGAATGCTTAAAATAGGAATCAAACATCTTTTTGTCGCTGTAATATTTTATTTTTTTTGACTGGCAAAACCACAAGTTTGATTTTATAATTTTCTAGGACGAATCAGGCAAGCAATTGCAAATAAATCCTCTTTGCGTGTTGGATTTTTATATTCATGGTTCGAACCAAAGATCAGGTATAGACGAATATCCTAATTTCTTTTTCTTTTTTTTCAATGGTGTACCTATTTGTCTTCTTTGAACAGGCTTGGGTAAAAAGTTATTTGACTATATGCTGGCAGTTACGTTGTTTATATCCCTGACAAATGAAAATGTTGATATTTCAAAAATATTCAGAGCGAAGATATAGAACCGTTTCGCCTTGCCTACGACCGACCTTCGACTCGGATGATCTCTTTCTTGAACAAACACTATAATCTGAATGAATGTGAGCGAGAAATTTAGTAATGAATTTATTTGAAATTTTTTTATTCCAGTGTCTACACAAGCAAACAACTTTGTATTATTCAAACAGGTTGAGTTCGCCATACAATCTAATTCGCCCCTTAAATTCTAATTTGTGCCAATTTTTATTTTTATAGTTTTTGCATTCATTTGTCAGTCAAGCAGGTATTTATCGAATAAAAATTTTTCTTTTTTTTTGAACACTGATTTCATCAGATTCAAAGTTTCGGAAACACAATGTGATATTTGGACAACCGTCTCTAAGAGCCAAACAACAACGGCAGCAACAGCAGTCATCGCGTCAGCAGCAACAGTTTCTTGAACAGGCTAACTGTAACTCACAAAGAGAGCGAGATGTACAGCAGCAAGATCAGCATTCCGAACAAAAATCTATTGCATTCCCATACTCTGTAGTTAATCAAAAGCTGACGTCATTTTCTAGTACAGGTGTACTTCCACACTTGAACTTCTCTTCAGCTTCGAAGTATCACTACGGATCAATTCAACAAGAATTTTTAAAGCTTCCAGCTTTACCGATAACAAACAGCAGATTTATTCGTCGCAAATATTATTTAAAAAAAAATTAAAAAAAAAAAAAGAACTGCAAGAAAACAAACTCAATCTATTTTTTTATAATTAAAAACAAAACAAAAACAAAAAACGAGCAATAACAGAAAAAAAGATTAAATGATGCAAATAGCTTCATCTCCATATGCAGTCTCTGTATTACCAACGATAGACTTCACACTGAAAATAACACCAGTTTCAGATTCATATCCATTCACAAACAATTCCGTTGTCTCGGCTCTGTAAACCACGTAAGGTTCTTCCAGATCCAGCGGCGCTCCATCGATTCGAGTACGTACAATGTAGTAATCCGGTTTTGCTCCATTCCACGGCTCCATCCACCGAATCCATAGCGACCCTTCTGGTCGGCCATCGCCGACACAAAAAAACATTGGCCCGGTTATTAGTGGCGGCATAATGCTCTTTACTTCCAACGTGTTTGTTGATCCAAGTTTTGCCATCAACTGGCTGGACTCTTTGAGGGCGTCCAGTATCAGAGCAGTAATTTCTGGGATATCAACAACCGTGTCTTGATAAATGCGGAAAAGCCAATACGGGTCCACGCAACATAGGTGTAATGGTACAGTTGGTGTTGAAAGAATTTTGTCTTGCTCTTCCTGGGATAGGTGCTGGATACCACCGAGATCTTCTGACCAGTCTGGATGAGAAACGCTGTTTTCTGGATGTGTATTCTAAAAAAATTATATTTACATGAATTTATAGATTATCCTGGAAGTTGCCAATAACAAGATTTTACCTCCCATGCTCGATAAACAAGGTTCATTCCATTTAGTTGCGCCATCGTCTTGTATGGAGTGTAATGATCAGAAGGAACAGCCCACGGATATAACTCAATAATGACAGTTCCTTTTCTGCAAAACATCCCAAGAATCAAAATACTGCCATGCATCGCGATTACAACTTTAGCTTTTCTCATTAGGGCAATTTGATCTTCAAAAGACTGATTTTCATTCCGAACAAGAATCACTTTGTGCTTAAACGTTCGTTCTAAATGATCCACAAGCAACAACTCGTTCAAAATCAGTCGATTACGTGTCCGTGAAAGAATTATAATCAAGTCTTCGCCAATATACTGTATTCCAGTCGTTTCTGATGTGCCAAAACCAAGTGGGGATCCAGGTGTTACCGGAGACAGCTTAGTTTGGACAATACCAGCTCCTGCGTTGTACATGACGTCATTGTCTTCGCCATAGTAATCCTGATTAATAAGTCCGAGACGCGAAATAAAAAAATCGGAAACTTGCCGCACGTGCAATCCATTCACAAATTTATTGAGAATAGGGCCTTGGGGATCGTTGAATCCGTATTGATACCACGTAGTCAGTTTTCTTACACCGGCTGTTGCATCGCGGAAGCATGTAATAACGTCAGTATCGCGTATCAGATCAGCCATAAGCCCAATATGAAGATCAGTGAGGTATTGGAATGGTCGAAAAGTTTCGGTCACTTCGTACAGGTCCACAAATTGGATTTTGTGGTTTTGTAGGTCGAAATCCATATATTCGAAGCTATCCATGCTACCACCAAAATGCTCAAGAATGTGATGATAGAGAGGAATAACGTCATCATGAAGACTGTGCATTATGTTGTTTGCGTGAAATCGCTTGAAGAGAACAGTGGGATCTTTGTGATATCGAACTTTGCGATTTTGAAATTCTGGAGCAAACTGAGAAACTTGTTCAAACATCCAAGCCGTGTATGGATGATCTTCAATAGTTGAAATTTCTACAACGCCAACGCGAACGTCTTTGGCCATTTCTTCTAAACTTGGTACTCCAACAACAATAGATGCATTGTTGAGAACTATAAACCAGTCAGTTTTTTCTGAATAGCAAATGTTGCGAAAGCGGCAGACTCTAAGAAAAAGTTTCAAAAGTTCATGTTAACAAATTGGATCCTTTTTTTTGTTTAAATCATCCATTGAATCTCTTAGCTTTTTTTTTTTTTTGACAAACCTCGTGGCTAGACTGTTGCCAGAACACCAAACTGAGGAAGCTGGCAAGGACTCAAAAACAACAATGTCAGGAAGTGATTGGGCAACAGGTTTGTTATCGGAAGATTCCTTGTGCGCATTTTTCATGAGTTCCTCCATTTGGCGGTCCTTTTCCATATCCTGCTGCGCAATCAGAAAATCTTTCTTCGCTTGGTCTCTTTCATTTTCCGCAGCCGAATTGCTTTTCTCGTGGCTTGTTTTGGTGCTATCGCGATTATTGCTTTTGTTCTTATCGGCGAGCTCTCTTTGTTTGTCATAGGCGGCATCGCTGATGCTTGCAACGATATCTGAGAAGTGGGTCGGTCAATTACTAAAAATAAATGCAAATTACCAATTTAGAGAAACCTTCGTATTTCTTCTGCCAATCTGTCGGACGGTTCTGAGGCGCAACGGAGGAAAGGGCAGCTATTGGAAATTGTGATGATTCCGGCGGAAGAGGGTGCTGTTGTTGTTGTTGCTGTTGGATGGCTGCAAACGAGCGGAATGCGAACCAGCGACCCGTCACAAACGCTGCGAGCAAAAGCACTGCAACAACCGGCAGTCCAAATCGCACGCGCGCAAGCGAACTTGCATTTATATTCAGATTCAGTCCACCAAATCGCAATGTCCGCCGCCCGTGTTTATCATCGACGTCAGTGTCGGAATATTCGTAAGGGTTGTTGTTTCCTCGAGCGTATCGACTTTTTCCGTTCTTGTCGCTGATATTTTTAGCCGATACTGAGCTGCTGCGTTGTCTGATTTGCAGTTCCGCCATAGTTTCTTTGCCAGTCTTGGGGTTGGTTGTCGGCAAGAAACTGCTCATATCTTTCCGTTCAATTTAATTTTCCAAACGAGCACACACAAAAAAAAAACAGTAACAACAAAAAACACCATAATGTTTAGTTTGCCAAGCGTTGTGTTCATCTTTGTTGGTTCCACTTTCTTTTTTCTTTATCGAAGCAGAAAACCCAAGCAAAAAACGCAAAAAAGCAAAGCTGCCAAAAATACCCACCCAGCCACAACCACGAACGCAAGAGCAACACCAGCTGCAACAAACAAACAGGCCTCACATTGTCGATATAAAAAAAATAATAGGCATATTGACTATGAGCCGTTTGAGTACAGGGAACCGTTTCAAAGCCACTCGCGTCCCAGGCACAATCAAATCGTTTGCACTGTTGCAGCTTATTGGGCTTACACTACAGTGTCCGTGTGTTGCTGGGCGTCCTCACGCATTATTTTTCAGTCGGGGAATACATAACGCGGATCTGGAGCTTCGTTTATCAAGGTTTGCCACCAGTGTTAATTCAAAGAATTCAAGCAATCACGTGATTCTATTCTAAAAAATTTCCTTTTTCACTCAACATCTCCGCATTATTTACTTCAGAAAAGACTCACAGAGCCTATCTCCTGGCATTGTAGCCACCATTGTTATTTTCTGTCTGGTCATTATAGTTCTTGCTGGCGTTCTCTGGGGAAGGCGAAAAGCAATTGCACGCATAATCCATGTCCTTGTCGCCAAATTTTCCAACAAGGACTCTTCAACTGTCACCACAAATACTGGTCTTCTCGAAAACAACTGGAATAGTAACAGCAACATCAACATCAATAATAATAATACAGCAACAGGCACAAATACGCAAATAGTCAATAACTCCGACGTCCCAAATTCATCTCCAACTCGCAACACAGCAGCTTTAATTTCCCAAACAAACACCTCCTCCCAGAACTCTCAAACGTCTCTTATTTTTCAAAATAACACTGCGGATGTCAAAAATGTCCGTGCGTTAGGTTGGAATCGTAATATTGGGCTTGATGGCGGCGAATTGCCAGCCCCAAATTTTTTGATTGCAAATTCTATGATTGTTGGCACTGGTGCAATTGGCGGTACTACACAGCAACAGCAAGAGCAGCAAAGACAGCTGCAGTATTAAGAATCGCATGATTCACGCTTTTTTCCTTTTTTTCTTTTTTTAATATTGCTTAATTTGCTGTGTTTTCTATGAAAAAATGAGTAAAAAATTAAAAAATTGAAGGGGCTTGCTTTGATTTGATTGGCGTTCAAAAAAAAAAGCGACTTATGGAATGCTTGTCAACGGAATTTCAATCAACGATACTGCCACAATCTGTCTTATTCACGCGCCACAACTTATCAGTCTTGTGTGGACACGTTACTTCACTTCGGCACAGGCGACAATAGCTGAATGTGCTGGAAAATGCCTCCAAGTTGGAGCAAATATTTTCCTTGCTCCGACTTATGCCAATACAACAGCCACTGCCGCCACTACTATTTCCACCACGACTTCAAGCAACTCTGTGCCAAGTACGCTCAGTTGTTACTGCGATTTGACGGGAATTGACCGTTTGGTTGAACAGATTCCGTACTTTTTGTATAATACATATTGCAACTTGAATTGTAATAGCGGCGGCGGTATGTGTGGTGGAAAGCCTGGACATTATGCGGATGGAACTACATATAGCTCTGCAGTCATTGTATATACAGTGAGTTTAAAAATATACATAATTATTTTCATTTAAAAGAACACAGATCAGTGGCATTCCTTCAATAATTGCAACAAATACCACCAGCACTCTTTTCAGCTCAAATACTTACACAACCAGTCTCACCGCTACCTCCACTGCCATAGCTGTATCTATAGGCGCTACGTTATCGTCGTACTCGACGTCGACACCATCGGCCCAATCATTCATATCTACAACAGCAATTGCGTTAATAACGTCTGCTCTTGTAATTACACTAGTTTTAGCCATCGTGATCGTGTACATGTGTATTAAAACACGAGCACAACAAACCAAGGACATAGCAAAATTTGCCTGGGACAACTTGCATCGCAGCCGCAAAGACAGCAGTAAGGCATCGATTCCGTCACCATATTTCAATATTTTCGCACCACCACTATCAGGAACATCATCTCTATCCCAAAAATCGCTGACTTCCAATAGCACTAGCAACAGCAATAATAAAACTGTTCAACCTCAAACCCGCCAAAACACAGCCGCTGCCGCAGCACTTCCGCTGCCGCCTATACCACCATCACGGCGTGATGGAAACGGAAACATATTACGTGAATTCAGCTTCAAAACTCCTCAATACCAACAACAACAACAACCAGTAAATCTAGTTCGAGATAGCAGCGGTCGACGATTGAGCGTTGGAACGCCAATACCAATTTCAACAGCAATAAGTCCAGCAATGTTGAAGCGGCGTGATTCCGATTCGTCTGTTGTTGCGCTAACACCGGCTGTGAAACTAATGACAAAAGGAAAAGACAGCAATAACAGTGCGCTAAATAGCAGTTATACAAAAACAGTGAAAACGGCTACGGTTGCGACTCCAGGATTCGGAACTGGAAGAGCATTTTCGCCATTACCACATCCATCTCAACAACAACAATACCAGCGGCATGACCACCAACATACTTATAAACTGCAAGTTCAGACAGCAAATCACAGCCAGCGACATTACGAACACGAACAGCACCAATACCAACAGCAGCAGCAACTAAATTTCTTACATCAAGAAATCGAACGCCACCAGTATTCAATAAACGCGCAGTTTTCCAACCTGTCCCAAAAACAACAAGCAGATGTGTGGGCGGAAACAGCAGCAATGAACGGCATGAAGCCTGTTGAATATTACGAATGGTACAACCAAATCACAAAGAATATTAAAAACAGCAATAGGGACAATATATCGGACAAACACGGATCAATATATACGATTGGGGCGACAGAGAGCAGCGTTTACGGCGGCGGCGGCTCGCATGATTTCGATGTTGCTGAACAAAAACGGAATTCGAAACGTCTATCATTGATTTATTCGGCAGGCGGTACTGGAGACGATTATGGGGAGAATAATCTTTATCGGGCTGACGACGCCGGGGGTGCCACTGCTGCTGCTGCTGCGACTAATGGAGTGATTATGGCGGCATTGAGTTCAGCAGCTCGCTCATCGAGAGGATTGCCACGTTTAACTATGCTTGATTTATCGCCAGTGGAGGAGATTAGTGAACCAAGCGAAGGCAGCGTGACGACAGCAGGAGTAATAGCAGCATTGGCCGACACTGACAATGACGGGATTGGATGGTGGCGCGACGCAAACAAGTTTGAAGAAACGCAAGCAGCGAAAACAACAACAACAGGGCAAGTGGTGGCAGCTGAATCGACGGCAATCGACGGCGCGTTTGACTTTGATTACATTATCGATTCGCCGGTATCGACGCCTGCGGAAATGACTGCGACGCTGAAGGAGATGGGCCTTGACTTCGAGGCGTCGTTGGCGTCTTCTTTCGGACGCGGAGGCAACGCCGCGGACGCCGACCGCAACTCGGTGTATTCAATGACGGTGCTTGGCGACAACAGTCTGGGCTTTTTTGTTCAAACAAAGAAATAAATACAATAAATACCAAACAGAAAGATACTGCCGATTGCACGGAAAGGACTGGCTGCGATCTTCTTTGGCCGCACACTCGCCTCGTCATCGTCATCGTCATCACCGCCATCGCCATCTGCATCACTTCAATCAGACGCTAAAAAGCAAAAAGCTGCCGCTTTGAAAACAGCAAAAGCCCTCGCGCTTCTGACTCTGGCCGCACGCGCAAAGAAAGCAAAGAACGCTGCAGCAGAAGCAGAAGCAGCATTAACAGTATCAACTACCGCACCGTCACCACCACCGCCGTCAATCGTCCCGCCATCCACTCTCTCAATCTCCTCCACAACCACCACAACCACCGCAACTACAACCATTGACGGCATCGCAACTACGGTTAAAAAAACTACTGTTACTACCGGGACTTTGACTCTTCCCACTATCTACACCACATCTACAACTGCTGCTACCACTGCTTTCGCCAGCGTCATCGGTCAGTTTGCTGCTTCGGACCTTTCGGACTCACCACAAACGTCAACAACACCGATCGAATCTTCGTCGTTATTATCACTAGCAATCGGCGACACGATAGAGACAATGCCCAAAACAACAAAAGATAAAATATACGCGGTGCGGACTGGTCGTAATCCAGGGATATACCAAACTTGGTAATAATAAAAAATTACTGAAATCAGAACAAGATTTCCGGCGGCCCCCCTGGCCCCCCTTCTTCATATAGATTAATATTTAAAAAATATATCCAATTAATCACAGGGATGAATGCAGCACACAAGTTTTCGGACATAGGAACGCGGAATACAAGAGCTTCTCAACAACAATCGAAGCAGCTGACTACTTACGCGCGCCGAGCCGATTCGTTGGCGTCCCAACACATAACGAAGCATCCGTACAATCAATGATACGTGCCGCAGCGGTATCACAACAGACGAAAAAAAACAAAGACGGCGCGGTTGTGGCTGTAGCTGCTGGAAAACGCCGTCTAGATTTGTCCGAGTTTTCAAAAGCAACAACAAGTAATGCCGACACGACCACCACAACTACCAAAAATGCGAGAATGCCGGCGTTAAAAAAACAAAAATTGTCTGCAGTGGTAGGAGGAGCAGGAGCGCCGTTGCTGCCATTGCTTCGCCCCAACTTGGATGATATCAATGAGAGCTCTTTGATTGATAACAGTGCGTCGAGTGGCGTGGGTGCGATAGTTCTCAGAGAAAAGATTGACGTGTATACAGACGGTGCATGTGGTGGAAACGGGAAAGCTGGTGCGCGAGGAGGAATCGGAGTGTTTTTTGGGAATGGAGATGCGAGAAATATCAGTCAATCGCTACCGGGCCCCGCACAGACGAATAATCGAGCGGAATTATTGGTATTTACGATTATCATTATTTTGTATATGTGATTTGATTTGACGTTGTTCATCTTTTGGAAGGCTGCAATCATGGCACTTCGAGCAGCACCGGCAAATGTCTTTGTCAATCTTTATACAGACTCATGTTATGTCCTCGATGGTATTACGAAATGGATACAGGGTTGGAAGAAGCGTAACTGGAGGTCAGCAAGTGGCAGCCAAGTTTTGAATCAAGATTTGTGGAAAGATTTGGATGTAGAATATATAAGACGCGGTAGTTCACGGGGTGTCAACTTTGTAAAATATTTTCGTTGTTTTTTTTTTATATAAACATTTTGTAATTTTTTATATTTTATACTAGATATATGTCAAGGCGCACAATGGGCAGTTTGGAAACGAGCAGGCAGACCGATTAGCGGTTTTGGGAGCGATGACCAGTTGAATGAACCTTTTTTTTTTTTTAAGGAATGCATATAAAGAAGAATTTTATTCTTTTATTTCAAGTTCAGTTTGATAGATTTAAGGACGAGATTACAAAAAATTATAATCTTCTTTTCCTCTTTGGACGACAGCCGGCATGCCTGATTGGAGTCACATCAGAGACGCGTCTAATGACCCAGCCCATGGCGCGCACGGCCCTGAAGGCCATTTCTCTTCCGGCGCCAAAGCCGTTGAGCTTCAGTTCGACGCCAGCCTCCGCATTTGTCAACAAATCAACGTTCTTTTTTAAGGCCTTTTCGTTGAGCTGCAGGACGGCCAGGTAGCCAGCATCGGACGAGTTGCGCTGCGAATTTTTAAAGCCAACGGTGCCGGCGGAAGCCCAGACAATGGTATTGCCCTTGAAGTCAGTGAGGGTCGCGATGGTGTTGTTACGCGAACATTTGACGTGAACAATATGCGAGCGTATGACAAACTCCGTGGCGGAAGATTGCGAAGATTGGGAAACAAAGGAGGAGGAAGAAGAAGAGGAGTTGTTGTTGTTTGTGTAGGCGCGCGTGGCGTCGTAGGCGTTGTTTGCGTTGGCGTTTGCGTTTGCGTTGGCGTTGGCGTTGAGGATTGCGGCGGCCGACCGCGACAACAGACGCGACGGTGAAGCTGGCGACGAGGGCGAAGGCGACGCAGCTGGCGGCGGTGGCGCCTGCGACGACGACTTCATTTTTTCGAGCACAAGTCGCACCCGCGCACTCCCGGTCCCAACACCGCCGCCGCCGCCGCCCGAAGCACCCGAACTCCCCGAACCGCCACTTGCCGAGCCATGCATAAATGCTCCGAACCGCTCCGCCGCGTTCGCGTTCGTGTTCGCGTTCGCGTTCGCGTTCGATTCGCTCGTCAGAGGCTTTTCGTTGCTCTTGTTATTCTTGTCATTGTTGTTGTTGTTGTTTGCTGCGTTGCCGTTCCGTCGCGCCGCTAACACTCGCGAAACTGCTCCCGTTATTCTCGTTGCCTTTACCATCGATATTCCCGTCAGTCCTCCACCAACAGTTGCAGCCGCGACTCCGACTCCGGCCACTCGAAAAACTCCATTCATTTTTTGCGTTTTTCAATCACACAAAGACACAAGCAACAAAAAAAAAAAAACAAAAAAAAAACAATCATCTCTACTTGGCTAACATGACTCTCATGAAATCATCCATTTGAATACGCCCCTGGGCATCAACATTAGCGTCACGAATCATTTCTTCAACTTCATCCCTGCTCAGCTTTTCGCCCATTGATGTCAGAACATGGCGGAGTTCAGATGCATTCACGAATCCAGTTCCTTTCGGATCAAACATGCGAAATGCTGCCTTGATATCCGCTGCGTTATCGCCATCTTTTAATTTACGAGCCTATATATAGATTTTATATATTGTGTTTTAGGCGTTGCGCCGAAAAAGAGGATAAGGGGGAAGATTGGATGAGAGCGACAGTAATTATTTGATGAAAAGGAATATGCAAATAGGAACAAAATTTTGTTCATTGCAACGCACATGTGGCAGTATATATTTGTTTTAGTGGGATTGGATGTTCAATTTGACATGACAGGCAAAACAAAAAACAAAAAATAACCACAGCGCAGCCATCAATCGTTTCGAGACAACATGATTACTCACTGACATAATAATGTACTGCCATATATAATAGTATTGTCCGTGTGTGCGGCAGGGGGCATTTTTTTATACGAACAACGTTTTGAAACAAAGTGTCTTTCGACGCCAAATCGATCAGTACCCCTTCTGTCAACTCCAACTAATAAATCGGCAACATATTTCTATTGATCCCATCGCCGCATTTTTCTCTCGCTTTCTCTCTCTCTCTCTTTGTCACACGGCACTCACCATCATCGTCAGGAATTCTGGAAAATCAACGCTCCCACGTTTGCCAGTGTCGACTTCCTTGATCAGCTCGCCGAGTTCACGCTGGCTGATGTTCTGGCCCAGTGAACGGATCACGGTTCCAATCTCGCTGTTGGCTATCATGCCGTCGCCATCCTGGTCAAAGAGCGAAAATGCCTCCTTGAACTCGCTGATTTGACTCTCTGACAGATGAGATGACATTATTTTTTTTTCTTCGGATTTTGGAGGAAAAAAAAATGAGGCTGCGACAACGTATGTAATTTGGCACACGCCACACAACCAGCTTTCCGATTGAGAGTAGTGAGAAAAATACCAGATGTTTACTGCGTGTATGTGTGTATGTGTGTATGTGTGTGTG
>JADGJH010000032.1:0-24270 GCA_027596945.1 Physocladia obscura
TTTTAATTATATAATTTTATTAGAAATTAAAAAATTTTTACAAACAACATTTAAATAATTTTTTATAAATTTTTTTTTTTTTTTTTTTTTGGACGTATAAAATTATATAACTCAAACTTCAATATTGATTGCCAAAGAATGCAAAACGAAAAATTTGCTAAAATGTGATTGATTGTTTGGTTGCCAGAGAGCTTGCATAGAAAATGACTTGTTAAAGACATGATTAATTTATGTAACAATGTATTTACACTAATTTTTTTTACAGTTTTATTCAACTTTATATTCCCTTCCCACAGGACAGTGTCTAAAATTTTCCTGGAAAGCGAAAAATCAGACACCACTTGGGTAGTATTCATACACGGTATCGTCAATTTGAGTATTGAATTTTTGCAGCTTGGTGCTGAATTCCGTCACTTTAAATTGCTCGCCTTGCTGTTGGCTGAAAATATCATTGTCAGTCCCTTTACGCTTCACACCTGAGATTCTTGAGCCTCCGAATGCAAGTTTTGAAGTAGGAACATGACTGGATTGGAAGTTGGCCACTGTGTGAAGCGGAGTGAATAAATCGGATATTGGCCGGATTCCTGTTGCTGAAACATCTGAATATTGTGGCTGATGCTCATGCGATTGAGGGTGGGAGTAGCGAAACGCGCCAGCATGTTGGTAGTGCATTCGGTGTTGGTGGAGTTGTGGATGCGTCAGTGATTGTTTAGTTGGCGAATCGGAATAATAAGCCGACAGCACGGCAGACAGCGCAGCTCCGGGTTTCGGTGATGTCGGAAAACGAAAGTCTGGAATCACACGCACCAGTGGCTGCTTGTTGGCGCTGCTTGTGTCTGCAATTGTGTTCATTGCTGCGTTTCAACAATTTCTCCAAAACAACACGTGACTTTTCTCACACAATATTCTCACTTACCTTTGGTTTATTACTTTAAAGCTCGCGTCTTGCGAACCGTGTTTCATCTACAAGCTGAAATAGAAATTTGAGTTTCTGTTTTGATAACTGCTATATTTTCTATTTGGACTAAATTTCGTATGTTAAAGATGAACTCAATGCTGGGTTCGGCTGGTGAGCCAAACTAAGAGAATGAATAAAAATAGACTGCTAGAATGTGAGGAAAAGCTATCGTTGCTCGTGAAAGCTTTGAGCACTCCAAATCGATATTTTTTTTTGGATTAAATCTAAACGTCAATTCCACTTCAAATTTGTATTTCACTAGATATGTTTTTAAGGGATATAAAATGATCTCAAAAAGCACAACCTCACAAAGCCTTCTGTGGCGAAAGAATTTCTTGCAGCATTTCTGGCGAAAACTTAACATCAATCACAACCACATCTTCAATATTCTTGATCTCCCGATTCGCAACCAAATATTCCGTTCGATCGTCATCCCCACTTTTCGCGCGGGTGTAACCGGTTCCCTCAAACAAAATATTACATCTGGCAGAGTGGAAAAAGAAGCCACGAGCCGCAAACAAGGAAACAGTCCATACTTCGGATTTTTTCAGGAGAAAAATAGTTGGGGTGGTTCAGTTTTTCATGTTGACTCAGTTTGGCAACATGACTAAGTTTGGGTTTTTTGTAAGATTTTAAGTGTTGTTACTTACTTAAAAGAAAACTCACTCCAATTGCCCTTCTGGATCAATATCTTTGTAATTCTTTTCCTTCAAATCATGCAAATAAATCTTCAACTTTTCGTAAATGTCCTCGCCATAATAATCTCTGACAAGATCCATTGCGTTATTCCATTTTGCGTGTTTACACTCTACTGGTTCTGGGAATAAAACAAGCTTGTGTTTTAACCCTCTTTTACGGTAAGAAAGAAGATCACTCTCAGAAACTCCCAGCGTCATGGGAGCTTTCGGGACAGATTTTCCGCAAAAAACACGAATTGTGTCGCCCCCAAACACCTGGTATCAGAATTTTGTAAGTATATAACATGAAACAAATTCAAACTCACAAACGAAACATGGTTTGCACGCTCATCCGATAACATTGCAAAATCTTCATCACGAGAGCCTCTAACGAATCGTCCAACAATACCGTCAGTCAAAGTAGATTCATAAGCAACTCCCTCGTTCGTGAGGAAAAAGTGTGCAATTTTCTCACAACGCTTTTTTTTTGTCAAGATGTGGCCATCGAACTCATTCACGATATCCTCGATTTTCACTTGAACTTCAGCAACGGCATAATTTGTAAGCTCACTCATTTTTCAATTCGGAACGAGGTATTCGCGTCTGTCATTGCCATTTGGATCACTGCTATATCCTTTTCCTGTTCATGAATCTTGAAAAATTATGAAACATCTGTTAGCTGCAGTAGCAGTATACCGAACAAGATCTTCAATTCCCAGCAAAATTGAAATTTTATCGTGGCTGCCACGTTTATCCCAACGAACACTTGCAAACCCTTGTTCAGCCAGATGGTCGGCCAGAAACTTGTAAAGATTGAGAGCGATAGTTTTGTTGTTAACGTCACGATTCAAGGAACTTTATTACGCTCACGTGGTTATTTTTCCTTTTATGGGACACATCCCGTGTCACATAACGTGACCGAAAAAAAACTGTGGAACCAATCGACTTGTTTTTATCGTCTCATAGAATTACCAGTTCAGTGCAGGAATTATGCCATTTTCTCATACTAAGTGGAAGCAGTGGCACAACCACAAAAACTCGAAAGAAAAACAAAATAATCAATTTGAGTGTTTGAATCAACATTTTCTAGACTGATATTACGAGTTAGTGATACTTGGAGTAAAAGTTGCTAAGTTCGGTGGCTAGAAGTTGCCTGGAGACTTGTCTCTTGTTGATACCAAAAATTGCCATTTCATCAGGTAGAGTTTGGTTTGCTTTGATTCAACTCAACTTTTGGGATGGAGAGGTTGTCGAGACAGCTGTCCGAGTCAAGCGCAAAAGGATGGAGTTGCAGTTTAGACACCGGGCTCGACTTTCAACTGAAAAATTCAATTTGGCAATAAAAAAATTTTTTGTTTCTTTTTGGTTTGCAATATATTCCAACTCTGTTCCTTGTATACTTTTGAAAATAAAAATTAATTCATAATAAAATTCTAATAAAAAATGGAAATAAATGGAGAAAATATTGGATATTTCCAAAGTAGTAAATTTCCAAATGAAAACATGAAATTCTTTTTCAAAATTCCCTTGGCGAAAATTAAAATACAAATCTTATATGTACGCTGATACAACACAGAAACTATTTCTCTTCCATTGCGCAGATTTCCTTATCTTTAATGCAAGTCAGCCACCAAAATTTCAGCCACCAATTCAAATGGCAAAAAAAAAAAAAAAGTGGAAAAAAGCGCCGACAACCTGAACAATACATGAGTTTTGCAGTTTCAGCCACGGATAAAGACAGTGCGACACTAAGCCTTCTCGACAAGAAACTTGTGCCAACCGATGTAAACGCGAAAATCGGATATCATCGAAAAGCTGTTACCGTTACTTTAGTTGTCCTTTTTTCTCTGGCGGTGTGCGGTATTTCTGCAGTTTTGGTTGTCCGATCAATGTCAAAAGCTTCGAATACTTTGGTGTCAAATGTCACAATATTTAATTCTAAGAATTTCGCCGTGCCGAATTTCGTAGAGTGCTATGCGACATATGATCCTGCTTTAAGCTACCCAGGAGGATCAAAAGTTTCATACGACAATGTTAATTGGATAAGTTCTTGGTGGGAGGGTCCTGAATATGCACCCGGCGGAGCAAATGCGGACGGCGGATGGTACAGCCAAGGATCTTGCATAAGTTCAGCTTCCGCAGTGTCATCTTGTTTCACAAATTACGATTCTAGTTTAAGCTACCCTGGAGGTTCGAAAGTTTCATACAACAATGCAAATTGGATTGGCTCTTGGTGGGAAAATCCTGGATATGCGCCCGGTGGAGACAATTCTGACGGCGGATGGGTCAGTCAAGGTTTTTGTGCTACCACAACTCTTTCGAACGCGGTTTCTTCAAGCTCGGCTTCAAAGTTAGTATCTTCAACAACAGCAAAAATTCCGGCCTCAGCCAAATCAACAACAACGACAACAACAATAAAAACAAAAACAACAACAACAAAAGTTTCTACCAATTTTTCTATACTTATGACTGCCACGAAGATAAAAACAACAACAGCAGTCCCGTCATCGGCCACTTCAAGAGCCAAAACAGCTACTACAACTAGTACAATTCTAACCACAATTGCAGCACCAGTTCCTCAACCACAAAGTCCCGTTGATTCTTTCGCACCAAAAAGCACGACAACAAGCTTAGGAAATAGTGGTTTGTATACTGTCAGTTGGAATTGGTTCTATGGACCTACTTGTGATTGCGACTGCAGCATCACAACATCACAATTCAACACTGGATACTATGCTGGTGCAGAAACAATCGATGGAGTGGTCCCATGTGGTAAAACAGGAACATTTACTTACAATGGAGTATCTGTCACAGTCACTTACGCGTGGCAAACAACCGGCGGGTCTTCATATCACGAGCTATCTCCTCAAGCATTTGCAGATCTGATTGGAAAGAGTAGCGTGAAAGCTTCTGATTATACTACGGCTCAAACTTACGCTGTTGCAATTAATGATCCGGGAAGGATTTATGCAGTTGCTTGCGCCGGAACTTGCTGAATGAATACTTGTTTATTTTGGGGTTAGGGTTGACAAAAGTGGTACTGGTTAAAAGAAATAAAGTAAATACATGGAAAGTTTGCTCAATGAGTTTATTTATAGCGTAGGTTAGATTTTTTTTATTTTTAACATTCTTTTTACTTTTCCGAATGGTGCTACATGTGACTTCCAGACAGTCAAAAATCTATGAACTACAACGCGTATCATGAAAAAATTTTTGTTGCAGGTGTTGCTGGACTGTGTGCAAAAAAAAATACCAAGTACCCTTGAACACGAATGCTAACGGACTGAATATTTGAATTGACTAGGGAACCACATATTGTTGAAAAATTGAATTCTTCGAGAATAGTAAACATAAAAACTTTTTAAAAAACACAACTGTGTTGGTATGCATAAAATGGCCACGCCAAAATTATTGGCAACGATTATAGCCGCCTAATAACACCACAATACGTGGTATTTAATGACAGCAAACTTCTTATTAGTGATGCATCAAAGAACGAAACAGCATCAACCCTACAAACACTATTGATGATGCCAAACGGTCTTTTTGTTGGTGTTTTGATGAACGGGAAGTTCAAAAACTTTTTGGCCAAGTATAGAAAAGCATCTTTCAAGTGAAGTTAAGAGAAATCAAACATTTCACATCTTACGCCTGAAATTGAAACTTCCAGTTGCCAGATAGTGAAACCTATTACCCATAATAGCATAATTCCAGCCACAAAGCCGCAAATAAGCTTTTCTTGCACCAACAATCAGCCTGCGGTTCTTATTCTAGTCTTTGAAGGCGAACAGTCCCTCACAAAATACAACAACATGGATGGTAGGAAAATTATGTATGAATTGAATTTCAACATCTCAGAAAATTACAACGAAAAACAAAGTTTTTACCGCGGCGCTCTTACTCGGCGCTACTGCATTATTCGCATTCGTATTTGAATTCACGGCCAAAGATCTGTGGGCAACGGCAGATGTCTTTGCACAAAAAACACTGGGCAATAATAATATCCAAACGCGGAATTCCAAAAGCACAACATCAGCAACAACACAGTTTCGTACTCGTCGCGCGCAATTCTCGTAGACTGAAGGCCTGGATTGCTCTTGGTCGCGGTAATCCATTACCCACGTTCAGACTCTAGTGTTTGGCCATCGTTACTGCGTCGTATCAAGGCTGCCGGAAACAACGCCGTCGATACTTACGTCTTTTGGAACATCCATGAGTCTGCCGAAACTGATCAACCCGCGATGGTCACTGAAATGTGGAAGGGTTGGTTTAAACGACGAGGGGAACCGCAATACACGCGTTTCGGCGAAGATGTTGCATTTGCAACAGCAAGGTTTATTGCACGTGGAGGAACATATTTGGCCTATTATATGTGGCACGGTGGAGCTAATTTCAGAAAATGGGGTGCTGATTCGAAAACGACTTCATTTGACTATGACGCGATGCTGACAGAATATGGATTTCCAAACATCCCGAAACATGATGTTGTTTCTTGATTGAATCATGTTTTGACGGCTTACGCATCAATTATTGTCAATAATGAACCTATTAATATACCACTCGATTCAAAAACCGGCCCAGAGACTCATGTGTACGGACACCTTTCTCCATCAACAGAGTCACTAATATTTCATTCAAATCCAAACCCCACGACTGACATAACTGTCAAATTCTTGGACACAGTTTGTCAATTCCTATATTCATGGTATAGGAGAGTGGCATCTGGGAATACCGACGATTACGACGACGACAGCAACAAAAATTGTGTGGTATCGCGCAGTTTTTTCGAAGCGCGTGTTGGTGGCGATGCGGGGCGTTGCAGTTCGGGGCAGTCGGAAGACAGGCGTGCGAGATCCTATAGCCGCGTTTTCAGTGTATATGGGAACAATGACGCGTGGGATTTTATTTGTAAACGGGCGTTCTGTCGGACGACATTGTCCGGCGCATGTGCCGTATCGGGTTTCGGATGAAACGACAGGAGAACGGTGTGCAGTTTGATGTTGGAAACCGAGTCAGGATTGGTACCATGTGCCTAGCGCGTGGATTTCGGAACGTGATGGTGTTGATGTTAATGTGGTGGTTTTTGACGAAGACGGCAGCGACACGAGAGGTATTCGAATTGCAGTTGTGGCAGGTAAATAAAACTTACTTTATGTAGCAGCATCTACTCAAACGTAAAGTTGCGATACAAAATAATTTAATTTAATTAAGTTACCACTTCATAAAAAAAAATTTTGAATCATTCTTCCACTGTTGAGGATATTATTTATCTCCTAAAACAGTCGGAACGTCAACGAAAAGTTTTAATATTATATAATAATAAATGATTCATTTTTAAAATTCATTTTGAAAAGAACGCATTAAAAACATCCTCATCAATTCGAACAGCTCCAAATCTCAATGAATCTCTAACGCGATTCTCCACCACAAGTCTCGAAACATCGACTTCATTACCTATGCCAAACTGAAACGCGACATCATCACGTTCATCTATAACCTCCACAACCATTTGCGAAACACCGCTGCCAAGGTCCAAAATACTTTCCAAACGCGCGTAGAGTGCTTTCTCGAACCCGGACTGCTGATTATCTGTTGTTTTCGAGTATGAGATAGTTGCAAACTTATCCAGTGATGATGGTGTTGGAATAAAATTTGATTTGGGACGTCGAGAGAGCAATGTGTCTGACACTGAATTTGTGGCAGATGAACCAGAGATTGGCTCATGCCATGTACATAGAACAAGAAAAATGTCACCTGGAGTTAATCCTGTTGCTGGCATTTGTGCAATGGCAGTACGCAATGTAGGAGATTCAGGACATGTTACTGAAAATGTATCGACACTGCTTGTATATACAAGATAAGTTTTGGGAATTTTGCTGCTTATTTGATTAACTTGATCGAATACTGAGGTCCAAGCTGAGGATCTCTTTGATACAAGTGTTTCATCGTCATTGTCAACTACTCTTTTCCCAACATAGAATGATAAATCATTATCATCATTTTCTGACGAAGATTCATCTGATAAATCCGACAACTCTTCCAAGTCCTTCAACTGATGCAAAAGCTGAAAAACTTCTGATTTCGATTCTTGAAGATTACTGCCGAGGGTATGAACAAAAATGGAACAGACTCGTTCGCGGATCCAATAATGCTTTATTGCGTCAATCTGATCATCAAGATCGATTGATTCTTTACCGTGGAGAAGCTCAAATACTCGTGTGAGACAAGTTGATATGCAATCTTTTGCAATTGCTACGTCAAAAAATTCGTCATCGCCAAATTTTGTTTGATCACAAGCGTGGTGCTTGATTATTTGAATGTTGACGAGAAGATTCGGCAGCTTTGATAGACAAAATGCAGATTGTCTTAAAGTGTCAGCATCATGCTCAATATCTTTGAATGCAAGATTTACAACAATATTTGCCGATGCCTTTATCGACTGGAACTGGAGACAATTTTTGTTTAGAAGTTAAGAAACAAAAAATAATTGCCAACCTGCTCCTCCGCAATGTATACTCCGCCACCTTCCATCAACACCAAATATTTGATTGCATCGACAAATGCAACCACATCTGCTGCTGTCAAGCCAGGAATTATTTCTTCATAACCTGTGGTAGCAGTCAACTCAGGCTCAAAACAAGATTTTGCGACATAATGAATTCCGGCGGCTGCCAAATGCTGAGATTTCGTAAGAAATGACTTGTCCGAAAATAATAATTCACGCTTTAATATATCATATGACTTGCAGTTTTCATTAGATGTTTTTGTCAGAGATAATAAAGACGTTTTATGTGATATTAACGAAGTTGTTTGTTCGGCTTGAAACTTTGTTTGAGTTGATTCGTCGCACATGGGTGGAGTTATACTGTCCTGGCTGAGAACGGAAGCCCGCTCCCGATTTTCTCGACGTTTATTGCGTACAATATCGAAGGCAACAAGAGTTGCGGCGACTACAGCCGGTGATCCGCTAAATCCATTGATTGGTTTGTTTTCAATTTCTTGTAGTTTATTGAGCAAATTCATGGTACTTACAAGACACCAATGGCAATGCCGAATCCGTAGAATATTGTCGCGAATATCAGCAAATGTGAACTGCTCGGATGGAGTTCATTTTGCCAGCCTTGCTCGCTATCGTCAATGTCGCTCTTTGTGCCTTGTCCTCTCATGATTTGAAAAGCAATTTCAATCATCAAAAAAAGTGATTTCATTGATTGAACTCTCCTTGATCCTCCAAAGCAGGATGATTGGAGATTTAGAACACAAGAAACTTACCGATCTAAAAATCGGAATTGAAAAAATACCTATGGCCAGCAATGCAGCGTTCGATGTCTTTCTCAGCTACAAGTTAAAATAATTTTTTTTGTGTTGTTTTTAACAGTATTCTTACCTCCCGAAGTGCAGCTGGACTCACCAAAGCATTGTGCTTGAAATAAAAAAATTTCTTTTGTCGCGGGGACTTCGAGTTTGGATGGATGTGGACTTTATGCATGTGGATATGGTGGACGCAATGATCAGTGGAATCGAAAACAGTACCATTGTCCTGGTTCATCTTTCGCGAGATTACGATGTTTGTATACGTGTATTTTCATCTTTTTACATAGTCAACTGGTTTTTTTTTTTTTTTTTTTTATTCGTCGAATACTCAGAAATCTGTTAACTGCCAAATGGAGTTGAAATATGCAGTTTCGAGTAAAAAACAAATTATAACCGTGCGATTAGATTCAGGGCCATACGATCGCAGCAAGTTTTTGACTGGATCCGATTATACTCTTTACTTTGACCTTGTCAATGTATCAAATGTTGAACGAAAAGAAACTGTTTTCGAAAGCCTAAGCAAAGAAATACGGAAACAATTAGATATTTTGAGCAAAAGCATCAATAGCGGCGTTATTTCTGTTCAGAGTGAAATTTTTTCCGATTCGTATCCTTCAATTTCAAAGCTTGATGGATTTGAGTCTCCGCCTCCTGCGTACAAAGCTTCGTGTAAAGGAGATTTTGCAACTAAAACTACTAATGCAACTCATAAACCTCTTTTGCGCGAAATCAAAAAAACCTTGAATCCTTTGGACCTCTCCAATGACATAGAAGAAATTGCGAGTCGTCGCCAACCTGCCACCAGAGACTGGATAGTTGATTCAGTTTTGAACTGGGCTTTATCAAGCGAGCCGAATACTCCTCAAATATTTTGGTTGTGTGGAGTGGCTGGCTGCGGGAAATCTGTTGCATCGGCAGCGATTGTGACTGATTCAAAGTTTGTTGTTGCTGCATCATTTTTCTGCAAGTTTGATGAAGAAAAGCGAAGCAATCCTCGTGTTTTATTGAATTCTCTGGCTTTTCAGGTACCTTGTTACTGTAAAGTAAATTAAAAATAATACATCGTAACAACAGCTGGCAGAATTTGATTCAGGATTCGCGACATCTCTCAAAGACTTTATAGATGACAAGCCAGAATTTTTCACCAAATCCACAAAACAAACTCCACTCTCATCTGTTTTCCAACACTTAATTATCAATCCTCTGAAATCGCTTACAAGTTCTGGCATAATTCTAATTTGCATTGACGCACTTGATGAAAGTGCACCAGAGGCTTCCAAAGAACGTATAGAGTTCCTCAGATTGTTTTCTTTGGCCGTACCGAAACTTCCCGCTAACGTAAAACTTCTCGTCACAAGCAGGCCAGGCCAAGACTTCGAACAGCACTTCCGAGCTTTCACACCAACAATTCTTACACTCGACAGCGCAAGTAATCGGGCTGATATATTGGTTTTTGCGCGTGACAGACTGGGTGATCTTTCTTGGAAAATTTCTGACCCGGATTTAAAGATTCCAGTTCTTGCGCAACGGTTGAGTGAAATTAGCGGTGGATTATTTGTATGGATGTTTTTCGCGCTGGAGGAGCTGGCAGGGGATGATAATGTTGAGGCTGCTGTAGAGCAATTAGCTATTCGTGGTGTTGATCTGGATGAAATTTATAGAACAACGCTTGTGCGCGCTCATCCGAATGTCAATGAAGAGAAAATCCGCTTGTTTCAAGTGGTTGTAGGTCTGTTGCTTGTTGCAAAAGAACCGTTGGAGGTGAACGTCTTGGCACAACTTGTTGGGATCGAACAAGGGGTTGTAAAAGCTTGTTTGGCAAGAATTTCATCACTCCTATGCATCACCGATACTGCAGTGACTTTTATGCACAAGAGTGTTGCAGATTTTTTGATTTCAGATGAGCGATGCTTCGGCGATGCAGCAAAATTTCAAGTAAACTTACACCAGGCCAATATACAAGCAGCTTCGTTCTGTTTGTCAGCTTTAAACAAGGATTGGTATCACAAGTCTGCTACAGTATCGCAACTAGTCGGTCAACTTTCTGGCAATTCATTTTCTACAGTTGATTCAGATGTTGTAAAATACGCACTTACGTATTGGATGCATCACTTGACCGACTGTGGTGATAACATTACTGATAGTCTTTTTGATTTGCTGACAGAGTTCAATGAGAAGCATGGAAATATCGCATTACTCGTTGGGTTGAAAAATAGAAAATCGGCCGTGATAAAGCACTTATTATTGGCTCAAAAGCAACCTCCTCCGTTTCTCATCGATGCAGCTGAAAATACTGGATTTTTCAGATCTCCGCTGTTGTATGAAGCAGCAAAACGAGGTTTATCATCAGTTTGTAAAGTTTTGCTTGAGATTGGGAAATGTAATGTGAACTGCAAGGGTTGGACGCCTGAAGGCTCAAACTCGGTAGGTGAAATGCAACGCAGCGCTCTGCATGTCGCTGTAATTTCTGGGTCTTTGGAAACCGTGAAAGTATTGATTAATCATGGTGCGGATATAAATGTACAAGATAAAGATGGTGATACTCCTCGGAAGTATGCGACTGGCTCAATCGAAATATTTTTTAAAAGCCGTTTTGAGGATATTGAGAACGCGAACATCCTTCAAACTATGGTACAATTATTACGGAATAGTCTGAAAATATTAAAACAATCATTTGCTTTTTATGATAGACCCAATTTCAAAAAGCTGTTTTTCTGGGCGATCAAGAAAAAGTAATGGATATTTTGAAAGCTGACGTTAATCAAATCTCGGATGTCAATTCAGTTGATGGCAAAGTTGCGTTACATTATGCAGCTGCTCGTGGTCACACGAATATTGCCCAAATAATTATCACCAGTAATATTACAAGCGTTAATCATCTCGATAAAATGAATCGAACACCACTTCATTGGGCCGCAGATGTTGGAAATGCTGAAATTGCAATCCTCCTAATTAATGCCCAAGCAAACCTCAACTTGCTAGATATCAATTACAGAATGCCATTACATCTCGCAGCGCGTAGTAACCATGTCAATGTTATTCGCTGTATTCTTGAACACTCCGCAGACTCTCTCAACGCAAAAACTGACACTGGATTTACACCTCTTCATTTTGCATGCCTTAACGGTCATTCAGATGCAGTACAAGCGTTGCTTGACGCTGGAGCAGATGTTGCAGCTGAAACGGCTGCAGGTCCGACACACTTATCTTTGAAAACCCCGCTGATGCTTGCTTCACTAAACGGTCATACTCGCATTGTTAGTTTGCTTCTTTCCAATGGAGCTGATCCAAATGCTCGCGATTCGACAGGAAATAGCGCGATTCGCATTGCTGCAAGGAATGGAGATATTGCTGTCGTAAGATCATTATTGCAGAATGGGGCTGATATTAATATGTGTGACGTTTATGATTGGACACCGCTACACTGTGCAGCAAGAAATGGTCACGTGGATGTCAGCAGATACTTAATTGCCAAAGGATGTCTTATCAATACCAAAGACAGCGTTGGACGAACGGCTCTTCATATTGCCGCTGAAATGGGCCATGTTGAGCTTGTTAGGTTACTATTTGAAAAGGGCGCTGACGTTAATGCTTTGGATGATATTAAATGGACACCACTGTTTCTTGCAGTTGAAAACTATCATGTGGATACAGTAAGAGTTTTAGTAAACGAGTGTGGGGCTGATACAAGCATAAAAGATTTTCTGAAACAAACAGCATTAAGCAAGGCAGTTGACAAAGATTTCACAAATATTGTTAAAATTTTGGAGACTGTGGTGTGATAAATTCGGGTTGAATGCGGTTTAAGTGGAAAAAAATATACAATAAAACAGGGTGTATTTTATTGTAGCAAAGTTGTCCATCACAAACTTGATTTCGAGTTGAGGTTTTTTTTTTTTTCTCCAGGCGAACCTCTCTGGGTTGCGTGGGCCCCTCTGGCTGCTCCTCTTCCCCGAGGGCCGCCTCCAGCCAAAACCAACTAGAAATTCAGATGGTAGTTTGGGCTAAAATTAATGCAAAGTGTCAAATTCTTCAAACAATCAGCCACTTGAAAATCGAAACTGCACCAATATTTCTAATTGGTGGAATCCCTAACAATATAGTTTAATAAGGATTTGTAACCGCAATATTTGTGTTGAGTGAAAGGGTGGAAGTCCAAGAGACGAAATGAAGACTTAAGATTTGCCAGTTTGAAAAAGAACCAAGAATATTCAGCTTTCTTGCAGAACTTAGTGTACTCGCTGTAGTTTTTCATAAGAGCAAAAAGTAATTTTTGATTACTTTCCATCTCACTTTGAACTTAAAACACAATCACTATTTTCCTTCATGTTTTTGATTCTTTTCTTTGATATTATTGTTTGGTATGATTTGATTTGAAAATTATTATACCGTTGTTGGTTAGCCAAAAAATTTCACAGTCAAAACAAATGAGGACAATCTTTTTTTTTTTTTTTTGTAAGTTATGATATAATTATCTCCGAAACATTCATTGGAAAACTTAAGCCACAATTTCAAGTACTCATCGGTTACAAAACCCTTAAATTTTTATTGATAATTTAAAATTAAGAAAGGAAATTTACAGTGTCATTATGGGAAACATCTTTTTTTTTGTGGCGAGTTTATTCAAAAGGCCAGTATTTCATTCCTGACATTGATCAATGCAAATGAAGTGGTTGAAAACTTCAGCAAGTCCTTTAACAATGTTGCTGAAAGTTTGCTTTGGGGGGAAAAGTCAAACAATAATGTGAATTCTATCTGGATGGCACCAAATTTCGTTTTGCGAGGATCATGGTTGCAAGGTTTTTCGATGAAAAGAAACCTTTGTTCTTTATTTTGTATCCTGTTCGTTTAAAAACTATTTTTGTCAAAATCTATGGGTTTTTAAAATTGTTAAACTTTGGGCAGATAAAAATAAGATTTATATTGAGTAATTATTGTCTAAAAAGAAAAGCAAAAGAAAGTGTTGAAAAAAATAAAAAATGAAAAACAAAAACAGAGCTGGCATCAAGATCATTAAAAAGAATAATAAAATGCAGCTCTACAATTTTTTTCTGCGAATTTTGACTTTTGATTAGTTTGTCAAATTTGATTTCAGCCAACATTCATTTTTTTTCAATCTGAAAGGATACAGCATGAGTATCTAACAAATTAAAAAAATTAAATAAAAAAATTAAAAAACAGAAAAAACAGAAAAAATTCTTACTAGAGAACGCTTTGTAATCTTTTGATTCATCAATCATCTTATCAGCTTCACTTTTGAATTCCTCTCGTGCAATGCCAAGCGGCTTATACATAATATCTTCCACGTTATAGATAGCTTGTTTGAAATCGGTAGCAACCATATCGCCAAGGGGTCCACCCCAGTTGATGGGCATCGATACGATGGCTTTTGTAATTTTTTTAACACGGAATCTTGTTTTTTGTGCCGCAAGTGCAACATAACTCAACAAATTTGTGCCTGCAAGGACATCAAACTCACGCGGAGCCATTACTTCCGCCACTGTTAGTAAACAAATAAAAATTTAAATGTAAAAAAATTAAACACACGAGAAAAAAAAAGTAAAAAATCATACATACGTTTGTCTAAATAGTTCTGAAAAATCGGCCCACATCGAGAAAACGTCATGTCAAGCTATACTATTGTTCAGCATAAGGCATACAAAATAGTATGCAAGGAAAAAGTACCTCGACAAGCTCAATCCATCCACCCGGCTTTGTGACTCGCATTAACTCACGAATCACTCCTGGAAATTGAGATTTTTGCAAGCCGACAACGAGGTATCGCTGATGAACAAAATCAAAGGTGTTGTCCTCATAAGGTAATCCGCTGGTAACGTTTCCGGCAAAAAATTTTCCTTTTGGCAAGAATTTTTCAGCGGTTTCGATAACAGATGGAGCTAAATCCTGTTTGTCTGTTAATAATAATAACAAAATAACAAAAAATTTTCATTCTTACGACGCCGTGTAATTCAGCAGTGGGATAGATTTTTCCAATTGAATCAAGCCACCATCCGTTTGCGCATCCAACGTCAAGGATTTTGCAGTTTGGTGTAATCGCCAAAAATTCTTTGATGTCATTGCGAACAATATCTCTGCGTTTAAATGAATTCAGCGTGACCAAACAAACGAAAGATAATTTAAAAAACTGACCCTTTGAACAGGTGTCGTAACAAGTAATGCTATTAACCGTCATGATTAAAAACTACAAGGCCTAAAAACAAAAATAAAAATAACAAAAAAAAACACCTGCAATTCAAGACGATCTTGTTCATCAACATCACTCGGTAAAAAGTATTCGCTGTCTTCAACACCGTGGTATTCTCTTGTGAGGTCATTGTCAGAGAGACTGGTGACCAGGCGAATTGTTGTGTCTGGCGAATCCGGAGACTCGTTTGAAGTGATCGTTGCAGATTCTAACGTGACATTTTTGCTTGTGCGAGAAAAGTTCGCCCTCACTGCCCTCGAGACATTTGGACCCATTACTTTTTGACTTAATTTGAGATAAGGGGGGCGCCTTGCGAAAAATGGAAATTACCTTCTAATTGTGACAAATTCAGTTATTTTCGGTAAAATAAATTTTTTTCATACTGAATTATTTTACTTCGATAAACGTAAATAATAGTAGCTCCATTGGTTTACCCGAATGGTTTAGCTGATTTGACCTCTTTTATTTGAGAGTTGGTATTTTTTAAGAGTTTGATTCAATTTCGAAAATACCAAATGAAACAAAACTTTCCTGAATCATGTGGGGTTTTAATAAACAACTCGGATGTTGGTTATCAGTACGCTTATCATCCAAATAGAAGTTGAGAGTTTCGCAGGTTTATATTTCAAATTCAGTGGCATTCCTCTCAAACCGATGGTAACATAACGTAGTGGTAGGTCAACTAAAATATGGAGTTATGTCAATAATTCCAACCAATTAATTTGATACCTGAAATCTAACAAAAAAGCATCCAAATGCTATACTTTGTTGACTAAAGGATAAGAGCAGCAGCGAATTAATTGGCTTATTGATTAATGCCAAGGGTAATGTCAATTTGGAATGTATCAACAACAACCCCTGGCGCAGCAAATCTCTGGCAGTTCCTGTGCTAAAAATCCTAGAAAGCGCTTTGATAAGATTTCTAAACTTTCTCAAATTGAAGGAGCTTTTGTATTTTTCAGTGTTCTAACGTTGCGTTTTTAAGTTAATGTGGTGGTGGGCGTCATTGATTTATTTATTTGATTGGTTGTAAAATTGTCAATTAATTTTTTCTGAACACATCAAAGAAATTCCGCAGAAAAAAATATTTGTAAAATTATTATCCCAATTATATTAAGTTCTTCTTCCCGAAAATGTGCGACCGCGCTCGCATAATGTTCACCACATGATCGAAAGCAATATCATTTGGTTGATAGTCACTCCCAGAATTGTAATCAACTATATATTGGCCATCTTTCAATCCCTTTAGTACCCCGTTTTCACGCATGAGTTTATTGCGTGGTTTACTTGTCGCTTGACTTGCATCGTCGAGCACAAAGAAGTTTGTGTACAAAAACTCATTGAATGTTTCGTCGTTGAACGGAGTATCGAAAATGTCAAAAGTTTTCTTATGCTTCGTGTAGATTGATTCAATGATTTTTAAGTCAATCCAATAAGCAGTGGTGCACATTTCCCCACGCTTAGACACATTTTTCAATTTTGGCAAATCAGTTTGAGTTCCTGCAACACTGCTTTTCAGCGTGGTTACAAATTGCAACGTAAGTGCTGGCACGTAATTTTCGAATGTGTACCAGCGAATATCACGGTAATTGTTGAACTGAGGACCCATGAAAATAAGCGTGTTTATGTCTTGCAAATATTCGTCTCCAAGAGGCTTGAGACTGTCCGCAAATTGTCGCTTGGCAAAAGCCACATAATCTGGAGTTTCAGCGTTGCGGTGAATATCTTGCTTAGCATCAAAAAATGTTCCGGGAGTTCCAAGACACCCCTTATATTGAAATGAAGACGTTTCATCCAAAACTTCATCTTGGCAGCCATGTTCCACATTACGTTTATGAGGGCAGCGAAAACTCATCAGCACATAAGAACCTGTTGGGTCAAATATGACCGTATCTGAGGTTACAGAGTAATACTTTGTGGATGCTGGGCCAACACTATTAAGTTTAGTTGTATGCTTAGTTAACAAGATTCCATATCTGAAGTAGTAGTATCGTTCGTTAAGTTCTCCAAGGTTCTTGATTTCAGGTGCCTTTTTTATAACTTCGAACATGATTTTTACAGGATTTCAAATTCCGATATTTTCATTATGTCAACTGTACTTGCAGCAACCTGCGGTAAGTTTTCGTCCGTAACTGAAATTTTGGGCATGCCAGTATCAGCATCCGTTGGATGGGAATTTTCTATAATTATTAAAATATTAAACACAATCAAACGAACTAAAAGTTAACCCCAAATACCTTTAAAAATATCACGAGATTTTTGCAGTGATAACATCTCGTAAACCATCGAAGCAATCTTAGAAACCTCGTCATCAAGATGAGACTGGCCAGCAAGAAGTGCATTTACTTTGACAGGAAATAGCAACTTTTCTGCCTCAGCCAAAGACGCTCCAGCTTTTTTAATTTTTTGTGGTCCGTCTGTCAATGCCGACCACACTTATTTACATTTAAATTAATAATAATAATAATAATAATAATAATAATGATAATGATAAAATAATAATTATAGCACTATTTTCGACCTTACAAGTAAATTTTGAGCGTATGCATACATCAGCCACATTAATCAAACAGATCATCAGGTTACCGATACGCTCTAGTAATAGCTTTTTTGTTTTCGGAGCATCGTCAAGTATTCCGATCTTTGTCTCTTGAAGAGAATCAATGTCTTTGATAAAATTTGTGACGCTATTGGCAAGTGCACGTACTTCATCTTTAAGCTCTTCTGTTGCAATTGCAATCTGACCGATTTTTAGTTAAACCCTAAAAACAACACTTCCAACTACAAAAATCACCTGATATCCTGCAGAAATCAACAGCACCGATAATTTTATCCAAGGAAAATGGTACTCACATCTGCAACAACTTTTCCCAAAAAACCAAAATCAGACCAATTCAGCCCACCGGTATCGAATGAATTTTGATTTTCTTCGGAAATAATATCATCAGCCTTTTCTAATTTTTCAAGAAGATTATCAAAAGTTTTGTTGTGAACATCAAACTTGGTAGGCCAAAGCTTGATGGACTTTTTCTTTTTCTTGATTGACAGAATTGTATCAACTAGAGATTTTGCTATTTTTTCCAAAGTCGATTGAATTTTTGGGTCTGCTAAATTGCCTAGTGTCACTCCTTCAGCTTGTGTATGAGGGTTGAAAACTTACGAAGGTAGGATATCTAGGAAATAAAAAGAAAAAGATCATGAAACTAGTTGCGATATTATTGAAAAAATATTTGAACCATTTTCCATGGCATTCTCAGTGGATTTTCTTCTAACAGATCTCTGGGATCTAGATGATGGCGTTCGAAGTTTGGAAGGTGACAAAGAACTTGTCACAACGATATTGGTAGCAAGTATATTTTCAATTGGTGTCCGAGGTCTGGGTAAAGGTGTCACATTTTTGGACACTGATAAAGATGGGGTATCTAAGAAAAACAAGTATTAGAAATAAAACAAACGACTACTGTATGAAGCAAACCATATAGCGGCGCAGATGAACTCAATTTGCGATATGCTTGTATGATATTCTCCACATGGTCAAAAGCAAAGTCGTGGAAGTTGTATTGCTGATCCTCCCTGTAATCAACTACATAATCATTTGCTCCCAAACCTTTCAATACACCGTTATGTTTTTTATCTTTATTCAGCGGCTGTTGTGGTCCGGCGTCAATTACAAAATAAGGAGGTTGCACAAACGCTTCAAACTCTCCGCTATTGAAAGAAGCTGTACTCATCATTTCATATACTGCTTTCCACTTGTTATATGCAAACTTAATTATCCACATGTCAACCCAATATTTTATTGCATCACAACTTGATTCCATTCCTTTAATTTTCAGAAATTGAGCATTTCGATGATTAGAAAACAAGGGTTGTTTCCCTGGATCCTCCAAGACCAAGGCAAATTGAAGAGCAACAGTTTGTACATAGTTTTTTGAATATTTCCACCAGATATCGCGATAGTTGTTGAACGATGTGCCAATAAATTGCATATGCTCAGACGATAGCCCGAGCAATTTAACCTGCCGCTCGCCAAATTTGAAAAAATTCGGAGATTTGTTATCATCAATATATTTATCAGCGTGAAAGAAAGCACCCGGAGTGCCCAGACAGCCCTTGTACTGGAACGAATACTGGTCAATAATGTCAATATGGCATTTATTTAAATGGTGAGGGCAGCGAAACTCCATCAAAACATGTGTTAAGTTCTTGTTGAACACAATCACATCTGCCGCGACAGTGTAATATTTATCCCCATCGCGCAGCCGAGCGTTGCTGTTCCGGACAATTTGCCCGTTCCCGTTGTTGTCGTTGTGGAAATAAAAGTAGTCGCGGTTGAGACACCCGCTGTTTTTGATCTCATCTTGTCTGGCAGCAACGGCCTCTTTTATCGTGGATTCAATTTCCTTATTTGTGTGCGCTGCGTTGCTAGACTTCAATTGCTGTGACAACAATCGGTGAGCCGTCAACATTTTCCTTTCTTTTTTTGGTCTTAACTTGATTGTTGTGTGCTTGTGTCAACAGATTTTGGTCAAATTTGTCCTGTCCTGATTACAAATTACCGAGTTTTTTTGAACTCAACAGATTATTACTCAAAAGTGAAAGCAAAACATGCCGGTGATAAAATAAATATCATCAGCTGCGGTAATACTTCCTTTTTCCGGCTCTCATCATGTCGTGTGATTTGTGAACATCAAAAAGATTTGATTTCTTGAAATTTAAATCCAAACATGGAGATTCCAATTCACCACGGTTACATATTCTGCATAATCATTTGGAACCAGAGCAGATTATGTAACTTTTCCTTTTCCCTTCTATATGTAAAGAGCCATTGACACGTAGACAGGAAACCTTTATACTATCGAATTTTTTGATTTTTATCGAAACGAAATACTGTATCTCTCTCAGGAATCAAGAAAAACAGTAAAGAAATTTAAAAAGTTGGTTGAGTTATGAGCTGTGCAACCTGCCTCACTTTGTTCCCAGCTCGTCTCCTTCTTAGCTATGGGATTACTTTACTTGGTGGTAATAATATTCAATTTCATATGAATATGCATAATTTTTATGTTTATTCACACAGAATGTGGCACACGAGAGAAATTTTTTTTTGGTTTAGGCAAATTTTCCAACTAATACAGTCTTGATTAATAATGGATAGCAAAAATCTTCCGTACAATGTAAGAAGTTTGTCTAGATATAATAGTTTTGCTTATCAAACTAACAAATTTTCCACTTCTGCAAAATTTCGAAAAATTAAAAAAAAAAATTCGCCAAACTTGCATTCAAACGTGAGAAACGCACTCAAATCTGAAACATGTTGACGGTTATAAGGAGTTTGACAAGCAAGGAACAATGGCTCTTCATTTCTATGCGCCTCCATTATTGAATTCTGTTGAGGATTTTCTTGCTTCCTTCTGCTCTGTCACAATATGACGAAGTTAGAGACATGTAATGGAGAAAAATACAAAATGCGTAATTTGCCAAGGTTTGAATTTTTAAATCCATTTTCGGCATGGCACTCACTTCGCTGGAAAACGAAAAAAAAAATGACCCAGAAAACCAGTTTGTGAATATTACCCAGCGAATATTCGTTACAAGGAATCATTTTTTTTTAGATCATGGTCTAAAAAAATCTTACATTTTCAAACTTCTCAGTCACTTTGGACATAAAATGTAATGAACTGCTATTATAATAGTGATATTTTAAGACATCCAAAAAATCAAATACTCGTAGTTAAACCAGTTCCTTCCTCCTCCGCAACTTCATTCGACTGATGTCGCGACTCTATCCAATCGCGATCGTTACTAGTAGCACCAAAAGCAGTCGTTGATTCAGATGGTACTGCCACCGGAACAAGCTCTACATCGTGTTCTTCAAGATCATCGTAATCTTCTTCCATATCTGTATTCAGAGGTAAAAATGCCGGAACGGTGCTGAAGATTGCAGGGCCGGGTGTTATATCGGAAATAACCGAAACACCTTGCTTTGTCAAAGGAGATCCAGCAGAATCCATATTTATTTGTTGCTGTCGTTCATATTGATATTGCTGTTGCTGCTGTTGTTTGACCTGTTGCTGCAGCGGTTGTTGTAAGTGAGACAAGTTTAGCTGATGTTGTTGTTGATTGTAATGTTGTTGATATTTTTGCTCTAATCGCTGCTGTCGCAGTTGTTGTTCTTGCGCAATATTCAGCATTTCCACAACTTGCGCTGTGCTCCTATTTCGTGGAATATTCATTTGCGCAACCGCAACAACCCGTTGATCAACAGCTTCCGCTATTCTTTGCTGAGCACCAATCGACCCTTGCCTCGCAAGCGCCGCAGCAGCAACAGCTGCTGTGTGGTTCGATATATGCGCATTTGATTTTGTACGGCGAATGTGATCTTGTGTGTGCGGGTACTCATGATAATGACTCTGTTTCGGTGTACGATCAGGTTCAAATGTTGGAAGACTTGAAAGCATCAGCGATAGAGTTTTGACTTCAACACCAAACAAAAAAAAAAGGATAACATAAGTATGAAATGCTAAATTAACGTAAATATTAATACAAACAAACCATCAATGCCCATTTCTCTTCGACCAAAATCCACGAGATAACCTTCCTCACGCCGCAGCTTCTCCACAACAGCACTCATTTCTCGTTCATAATACTCCACAACGTCGTCAGAACCTGTTCGCAAAACGTCAATTTGGTTCCGCAGCGCACTGAGATGCTGAATATTATGCGCCCGTAGATCTTGCAACCGTCGGTAAAACTCGGGAACATTTTTGGGCAAATTTTGCCCGCGTGCTCGAGCTGCTGCTGCTGCTGCTTGAACGTCCGCTTCACTGGTCGCTGTAGCCGTTGGCGTCGCATGTAAGGGCGCCTGTACTTCAGGGACAGCTGCTCCAGGTGCAACTGCAACGGCACAAACGTCGGAAACTCCCGGTTTTTGCACAGACGGTTTCGTGATTGGAATAGCGGAGGCCGCTTGCGTCTGTTGAGGATTTCCATGTCTGACTCCCACAGAGGGATCAGGTTTATATTGAGCTTTAGATGAGAGGTCCGGAATATCGGCTGCTGAAGATGAATTTGGGTTCGGGTTCAACAATAGTTTCATTGTGGAAGGGGTTGGTGATCTTGTGACAGATTCCATTGTTTTAAGTGGTAAATACGGTGCAGATGGAAATGTTCGCCGCGTTAGAACAGGAGAGCTTATTGCTATCGGCAAGTCAGATTGCGACACAAAATTCTGGGTTATTGATTGATTCGAATCATGTTTCATCGTATTAGACGCCGCACGGAATCCACCGTCATTCGATTGTTCGACAGTACCGTAAGGAGAACTACTTTCGCTTTCATCATCATCTTCAGCGACGCCAATAGCAAAGCTGGCCTTCTTTTCTGTTCCAGCATTTGATTCCACAGTCCTCTCATCTACCTTTTCTGGAACACTCTGCAAAATGACGGTCGCTTTGCTGTCGTAAATTCCGTAGCTTTCGCCATTGTTCGTTAACGACTGATTATTTCGAGTATCATGCTGCTGCTGATCACGAAATTGCTTTTCCATAAATAGATGTTGCTGATAAAATTGCTCTTCTCGAAGTTCCTGTTCCCGTTTTAGTCGCTCCTTCAACAGTTGGCCTTCTCCGACACCGAAAAATGTCTGAAGCGAAGCCATGGAAGTTGTAGATGAGTTTGAATGTATCCTTCGGAAGTTCTACATTTTTTCTTTAACAAAATTTGATACAAAACACCTAAGCAAGCAGATAAGAGTACCATTATGGTTCCATCTCCGTGGCTTTCCGGATATATTATTGAAGCATTTGGACTCCTGAAACTATTTCGAGAACTCGAAACTGAGGTTCCACTATTGTTTTTAAAACTGACCGAAGACTACGAAGAAAAACAGCTGTTATGTTAGCTCCGTGCTTTTGTTTAATGACAGTGGAATTAGGTATTAAAGAGCGTAGGTCGTTTTTTTCTTTTTTTTCTCTGAATTTACGAGCTCCTGGGTGGCTTTCAATTACCAAGGTGGCTTACTTTGCCACCCAAGATAAAAGGATCCAATTTCACTCAATCCCCTGCCACACACTCCTACTAGCCAAAAAATAAAACGTAACACTCACAGAGAGCGGTATTGCTTCATTGCCAGATACAGGAGCACTGTACGCCGTGTAAGGAAAGACAACTCGACCATTGTTGAGATTTGCGCCGATTTGGATAGGAAGACTCGATGCTGCTGGAGCAGGTGGAGAGAAAAACCCGCGCGTGACTTTCGCAGGAACAGTTGTGATTGTAGCGATAGATCCGTTGCGTTGCTTGACGGAAACCCGAAGTGTTGTTTCCTGCAACTGATACTGCTGCGGCTGAGGATTGCTGGGCGGCAAAGTCGCTGACGAGGTTTGCCGGCTCGAGGTTGTGCTGATGGAACGCTGTGATCGGCTTGCGGGCATTGGCTGTTATAGTGGAGAGTGTTTTAGTTATTTGGCGGAGTTATCGTGTATTTTGTTTTTTTGGAACAGGTTTTTTTGATTCAGGGTTGGGAAACCCAGATATCAATCGACTTATAAAGTACTAAAGATAAAAACGCACGCACCAGCGCATCATTAGCCGCGATTATTCCAGATATTCCTTTCGCGTTTATATTTGTTGAAAACGATGTTTTATCTGCAGCCGAAGCGGCGGATGTTGCTGAAGGGATAGGAATTGGTTCCATTGGTGGCATTTGGATGATTTGCTTGGAGAGTCGGACGGAAGAGCCAGGGCTGAACGAGTTCGCGATCATGGGCACCGATTAGTCGTTGCAGTGAATTCTTTGTATATGCTGTTTGATTGAGGTGCCGACGACCCAGCAGTTGTTTGTTTTTGCTTTCCAGAGAAATTGTTGATTTCCGTTTTCTGAACCCAACAAACCTTCTAAAGATCCTTTTTACAGAATAAACTGGGTAATGTCGCATACTACTGTCAATTCGTGTTTGTAAAGAATAGTCTCAGGAACACTAAACTATGATAGCAAAGTATTTCAGAACAAGACACCAACGAATAGAACAGCAGCAATCTTTTTTTTTTTTTTTTTTGCCGTTTTAAATCCCATATAATTGGAAATGTGGGTTATACACAAAACCCACCCCACCACA